>LBNU01001459.1:16344-28918 GCA_014162995.1 Artemisia annua
CACACACACACCGCGCAGAGATCCTTGCGGCAATCCAAACAACACAACCACACACCAACAACACTGCGAATGAATGCACTACTTAAAAACACCACACAACCCCTACTTCAGCCAGATTTTCTACATCTTCCGCCGAGATATCACGTCGAGATAGATATCTACAAAAGGCGGAGCGAAATACCCCAACGGTCATAAAACAGACTATTACATCTTCGCCGCCTTGCAGCCGATGTAGAGCCTCTGCTCTGCCTACAGAAGGAAAATACGTTACTGCTGCCTTAATCAATAAATCAATAACCAATGCCCAATTTTGACGTCGGGGATATCCTACCATAAAACACGCTTCCTGTCTCCCTGGCTCATGTACGTTGCTCAATATATAATTGGCTTGCCAACTAAAAAGAGAATCCCCAAAATCGTGTATACAACATCAGAGACCTTGATGTGGACCCTCAATAATTATCGCGGCACACAGGCTTCCTCGAGGACAGAAAATTAAACCTTACGCGAATATAAAACATAAAGCCTTATCGGACTACATAATATAAAAGAGATCTACTCTATCACAAAAACTCACACATACATAAGAATACGGACAACAACCACGCACGCGCTACACATCATCTCACCAGATAAACTTAACCGCTGCTCTCACCGCACTCAAAAATTAAACAATGATCTTCGTTTTATAAAAAAAGAGCATTGGGAATCTGCGAAAGTCAAGGACGAGAATTTTATCCGTTACGGTCCTCTTCTCTGAGTCGGTTTCTAAAAACCGTGATCCTAAAAGTTAATCCTTAGGATAATAAAAGTCACAAACTGTCCCCGAATAAAGTTAGCGTTGTAAATATAGAGAATAAAAAATAGGATAATCGGAGGCATTTTTTGGAAAATATTTAATAGTCTCCTTAAATAATAACAAAAAGTAAAAAGAGATGAGGAAAGAAAAAAATGTGAAGCTTTATAACATTGCGTGAGGACACGCGCAATATCTTTAGTCTGGGGGATTTAGGTATGTGATAACCGCTCAAAATTAACATGTTTCTTAGAAGCGTTATTGTTGGTTTTAATGCATGGAATTGTCATATTTGTATATATTTATACTGTTAAATCGCTGGAAAAGTGTTTATACACTGCAAATATAGCCCAAAAGCAGGAAAAGCCTGATTAAAATGAAGAAATGAAGTGATTATGCACATTTGGAGAGTTTCTGAGAGAAGAAGAGAAGGAACCAGAAAATGACGCATGGACAAAAGATCTTTGATAAAGAGAGCTTTTACACATATTGTATCAAACGGAAATATCAAGTTCTAATGAATAAGTCATGCCCACGAAGAAAGACCAACACATGCGACGTGAAATCGAAAAGAAAAGACAAAGAAACCAATTTCCGGAGTGGCATCCAACTGATTGGAATGCAACCCGTATCCGAACTCGTTGGGATCTGACCAAAACACCCACCCATCCGATCGGATGGAGTCTCAAACCGATCGATGGATGGTGACTGCTGTTACAAGTTTGCATTTATTGGTGAATTACTCCCCATCTACATCATGGGTGGCTGATCATTTCATGCATATTAGACTCATGAGGAACGTTTTTACTTGAAGGAGACAGTTATTGGCCCTATATAATGAGTACTTAAGTCTAGATTACCATGTACCATCAAGTTATCTACCAAAGTGTTTTACATCAATATTACTAGCTCATTTTTATATTGTACCATCAAACTTAAATCTACCAAAGTGTTACATCAATATACATTTTTCCATTTAATTTTGTCCTAAAAGGTTTACTAAGTGTCCAGAAAGTGTTGTTCGAGTCTCAAGCTTGGTTTCCCGATTTGGGAATGTTTAATACATTAGTGAGCAGTTTATCGAGAGTGTGGCTTGCTATAGTGTCCGCGTATTTTGTCATTGTAATTCTCAGCTAGGTACACCTTGTACTTATTATGATGAAGAATTGCTACTTTGAATTTAGAAAGTTTTCTTGTTTACACTTGTGTTTTAATACTGATTGCTATGGAGTAATTTGTGATATACTTGTGGTATGTGTGATTGGGTATGGAGTATTCTTTTAAATTAAAAAGGTATGCATGAAAATCCATATCTATTTTATCGAGTTTTTTAAGTACACTAATCTTGCTTAATGTTGGTAAAAACAATCTTTTGGGAAAAATAGGTCCGAAAGGTTTTCACTTGTTTATCAAAACATTAGTGCACGAATTAGTACTGGAATATGATGCTTACACCCATCTTATTTACTTGTTAAAATGGATTGAGAAGATTTTCATCACGAAAAAAGGGACGGAAAGGATTCGTAGGAATTCATAAGAAAATAAATTGATTTTCTAAACAACAAGTGTAATTATAGACATTGTCATCACTATTCTTGATATGTGTCCGAAAGGAGTCATTTAGGTGATAGAATTCTTAGTGGTAGTTAAAACATGACATACATCATAGATTGATTAACTACTCATTTTTAGTTGCGCATCATAACAAGTTTTACACCAAACTTTATATTTAAATTGCCATGATACTCCTTATGACCAATCGAGGAATTATACACAAGTATATGTTTAGTTCTTATTGAGTTTCTTTTAAATTGATATTCACATAAATTAGGATTGACAACCCTTGTTTTGCAAACGATTTTCTTATTACTAAAACAACAAATCCCTTGGGACGATCTCGACTTACCCACCTTTACCACATCGGACGAGTATACTTGCTCGTATGTGCTAAATAATTAAACGGATAAATCGTGTTTATAAATTTTAAAACTTGCACTAACAAAACGCACATCAATATGTGCTAAAACACATACCTTTATTTGAACAAAAACGGACCCAAAAAGACTAATAATGCTTAAAAATGCCAAATATATGTGTGTTTTCGTGTTTATGCATGTGCAGGTACAAAAGTGAGAAAATTGGACAAAAACGAGACAAAACCGACATAAACGGGCACGAGAATGGAAAGAGGTTCAAAAGCCGAGGCCGGGGAAGCGATTTTCAAGTTTGGATTATGAATATGCTTAAATGGTCAAAGTCAACCCTTAAGTTTCATCAAAATTCACAAATGGTCCTTGGATGAATTTTACAAAGCTGGCAAAACTAGTCCTTAAACTTTAAAACGTTAACATTTAAACCTAAACTAAAATTACACCTAAACTAAATACTACTAATACTTATATAACCAGATTTTTAGATCCATCCCAATTATACCACTAACCCCTAAATACCCAATACACCTCAACCCACCACCTTACCTAGCCTATAACCCACAAGCCCACTCCCTTTATACCCTTTAACCCGGCCCCAAAGACAAAACAAATAAAAATAAATAACCCAAACACCCGCCAAATCCACCCTTTTTACTGTTTAACCTCCTTCACCAATCACCCCTGGATAAACTTTGATAACAGAACCTCGTATCACCCAGAAGCTTCTGCCAGGGTGTCAGTGAACACGTCATATCAAGCTCACGTGGACAAATGAGGCAACCTAATTGGCTAGAACACCCTAGAAGATGATAGAATGGCCTCGGATGCTTGGATTGATGAACTTTTGAGTAGGATCATGATCAAAGGTTTAGGAATACCTTCCGGAGCTTCACCAGCGTCTCTTGAAGCTATATATATAACCCTCTGCCTCATTTTGTATTCGGGTAGGTTTAGGTGTAGAGTAGGAATAGTGTAGAATTTAGGAATAAGGTTTAAGGTTTTAATTCTGTCCAAGTTTATTGTAATATGTCTCTGTAATTAGTTTTCGTATTAATAAAAGTTTACTCGTCCTCTTAGTAATCTATTTTTTTGCAAAACTTCTTTTTAGCTTAATCCTTTTAAAAAGCATTTAAATTTCTGTTTCTTATTTCAAGCCTTTTAGATAAGTTAAAGCTTATTTTCTGTATAAAGTTTAATACATAATATATATATATATATATATATATATATATATATATATATATATATATATATATATATATATATATATATATATATATATATATATATATATATATATATATATATATATATATATATATATATATATATATATATATATATATATATATATAAGTAGTAAGGTTGTATAAGCTCTCACAAGCTCATACTCCCCTCTGACAAGCTCACAAAGCTTTCCATAGCTTTTGTGAGGTGATCTCCTTGTTCAGTAGCATGTAGCCATAGTATCAAGTAAGTTTTTCTTCTACTTTAGTTGTATTTACTCTGTTTCTCTTTACTATAGCTTAGCTACTGCTTTCTGTAGCTTGTACCTGCTTAAAGTAGCTTATTGTAACTGTTATTGTGTTTGTGTTTAGCCTTTCCATGTTCTAGTTCAAATACATAAGCCTATTGCCTAGCTTAGCCACAACCTGCAATCCTGTTGTTCTCTGTTAGTTTTTAGTGTCCCAATAGCTTTCATATCAGCTAAGTTTACTAGGGTAATCAGTAGGTTAGGTGTTAGAAGCTTAAAACTCAATATCTTAGTGAAATTAGTAGTTAAAAGGGTGTTTGGATCATAACTGTTCTAGGTGCTCTTGTTAGTTTATTGTTGTGTTTGCTGCACCATATTACTACCTTAGGTTAATCTAAGCTAAAACAATCATAAAAACAGTAGGTTGCATTGCTAAAAGTCAAAACTCTCATAAATGCTCAAATCTATGCTCAAATTATGCACTGTTCATCTGTGATCCTTACAAGCTATTAGATATAGGTTACATTTAGGTTAATGAAGTCACAAAGTAGCTTAGTTTATCATATTTAATGAGTATTGATCAGTGGAATCTCACTATAGTCAACTTAGGAGTACAATTAGAAAGTCAAAAGTAGTGGTGAACGTGCTTGAACAGGACCTGTTCTTAGGGTTATTTAGGATATCAATAGGTTTCCTAGGTGCTTAAATTCAGTTCTTAGAATAAGTTCATACAGCAAAGATTACATAAACACAAGATTAACCATTTTACTTAACCTATACTAGGTAAAAACCAATCTGCAAGTAGCATCCTCTAACTGTTCTTCAGTCTTAGGTTCTAGGGACACCTGAACTAGGGGTAAATTAGGGGTCAATTAGGTTTAGAAATTTAGGGCTTTTGGCATTTTTGTGTTGTCTTCTGGGCGGTCTAGCTTTGGCCCCCTTAATCTCCCAAAAATTTGCTTATTAGAGTGCTTATTTATAAGCTAGAAGTAGGAGGTTTAGGCTAGTTTCTGTCCAATTTGCTCATTGATTATCTAGCTTACGGCCTAGGCTTATTTTAGTTTTTTGAGTTGAATTAGGTTTTTTAGGTCTATTACACTATACCTGAGCTTTTGGTGTATTCTAGTGCATATTTGCTTATAAATAAGCACTTATCCAAACTGCTTATTAGTGTCTAGTTTTTAGGTAATTTTATTTTTCCTAGGTTTAGAATAATGTTTGGAATTCTCTGAAAAATTTCATAATTTTCCAAGTTCATTTAGTATTTATAATAATTAAAAATAGTTTTAAAGTACTTTTAAATCCTTTTTAATTAATATAAATTCATAAAAAGTCCAAAAAAATATTTTTCAGTTTTAAAATTAGTTTTATAATATTTTAGATTTTTCTAAATTAATTTTTCATTTTTTTTAATTATTTGCATTTTTAATATATTTTAATATTTAAAATAGTTTTAATTAATTTTAATTAAACAAAAAAATAATTTTAATTTTCCTAAAAGTTTTAATTTACATTTAGGCCCTTTAGGAATTTAGTTTTTACATTTAGGACTTAAGTTTCCCGTAGTTGCCTTAGAAATACCGAGATTAGCTCGGGAATTTAGCGTTTTAATTTCCCGTTTGCGTTTAGAACTTATTTGTGCTCTCTTATGTGTTTCTCTTTGCTTTTATATTATTTGTAGTGTAATTGTAGCTTAGGGTTCCCCATAAACCCCCTTCACATTCACTTGCCGACTCACAATCACGAACTTACGAACTCCATTCAGCCTTCGTTGGGAGAAACGACCCGGGGATACATATTTACCTGTGCTATCCTCGGAGATATACTTATATATGAATACGGATTCATAGAGGGTTATAATGTTAGGTGTTAGGGTACGATAAAACTAAGGTTAGTTGGAATAATTTATCATTTGGATACAAAGTACATGCACGATCTGTTAGGCTTTGCTAAGCCAGAGCTCGACTTCGACTTAAGCTATAGAAAATTAATTAAACGTAAATAAAAATCAAAGGAACGGGTATATAGTCCGTTGTTTTTTTCTACTTTTTTCATTTTTTCGTTTTTCTTGTTTTTCGTTTTTTTTTATTATTATTATTTTGAAGTTTCTACACTCTTGCCCTACCATCCTAAAATAATATTACATCTATAGGGGCCTCTGCGTTACTCCCCTGACACTTGTAACTCTATTTACATACTTTAAAGTAACTATTCTATAATGACTCGAATTAAGATGAGATGGAAAAACTTGAGTACTTAAATATTACGACGATTAATGGTGTAAATAATTGAATTTTTCCCCTAATATACCCTATTAATCATTAGTACTTGAGTATTTACCCATCGAGTCCAAATCGTCTCCAAAAACAATATGTACAAGATTAATGACATCGATCTTAGAACCATGTAATCAAATAAGACAATATAAATAAGGGTTAAAACATAATGTTTGTCACAATAATGTCACTAGAAGATGAGTGCTACAAAGGAGGCATAAGTGATTTGGGGTATGTACATTAATTGGGTGAGTGGATTGGTAAACATATTCTTTCTTTAAAGTAAAATGCTTATAAGTTAGATATGAAATTGATAATGGACTGGTACCTCGAAAGGCGTTGTTGGCGCCGCTGTTACTAGGGGTGTCGGTGGGTGTGCACTAATAGAAAGCGGATGAGTACGTTCACGCAAGAATGTCGTTCGTTGTTTGTTGTGTGAGAGATACCTTACATTGACCCTACCACATCGAGAAGTTAAGTCAATGATGATCCATATTTAGGTGATATGCTGAATAGAAACAATGATGTTTATATAAGCCTAATTACCCACATAATCAATAATACATATAAGGTTACACTAATTTACTACCACGCCATAAAATGTTGTCTTCTTCCTTAGTTGGATCCAATAAGGATAGCAGGAATTTTCCAAACATAACGCAACCTCAACATTTCTTTGATCATAGATGTTGATATCCCTCAAGTGTCCCACATATCCACAACGAAAGGTACACACAACATCAGTCCGAACAAATGAATGCTTTAGCCGTAACATATTCTATGGGTACATATGCGCAATTCATCAATTATGTTGGGAGGTAAATTTTTGAGTGTGGCGGTTTTTAGCGACTAAGTCACAGATAAAACTCACATCCCAGTGGAGTGTCTAGTGATTATTTCTATGCCTAAAGTTTCAGCTACACTAAATTTATATGATATGTAATAGTAGTAGAGTGTTGGGCGCTGGATTTAATTGATATTATCATTCTTTCGGACGCATCATTCTGCACTCTGCGCTCCTCGTCTCTGCTGCTCTGTACATCATTCAAGGGAATACCAACGTTCGTGAAACGAGTTATAATCGCTAAAAAGCAGGTGTTACCTAAAGAATGTATTATTCTAAAAGGGACATATCATTTACTCCCCGAGTATTTTTGTTGTTGTTTTCTTTTAATACTTAAAAAACCCAAAAAATAATTTTAACCTCTAAGATTGTTTTTCTTTTTCTTTTATGTTTACAAAAACCCAAAAAGAATCTTCGTCACCCTCTCGATTGTTTGATTCTTCTTCATTTACTCTCTATACCATTTAATTCTTATCTTCGTATCCTCTTACACGTTTAATTCTTACCTTCTTTACCCTCTCGTTGTTTAATTCTTGACAATGATCGATTTTCTATCTCATCCCCATGATCCTCGGACCATGGATGATTTCTATCGTCCTACATTGATTGGTAGAGGAGGACCGATCACTCCATCATCAATTCCGGGAACCGACTTCACATTGAAAAATCATATGGTTCGACTAATCCGACAAAATTGCCAATTTCACGGATTTCGAGATGAGGATGCAAACGAACATTTGAACAAATACTTAGCCATCACTCAATCCATGAAACAAAATGGAGTTTCTCTTGATAGCATCCGTTTGAATCTCTTCCCATTCTCTTTATCCCATGATGCTGAAAATTGGTTTTACGCTCTTAAGACCCATTCAATTCATTTCTGGGAAGAGATGTTTGTCAAGTTTCTCTCAAAATACTTTCCACGTTCTAAAATGATGCAGCTTCGGAGAGACATTTTGAATTTCCGGCAATTTCCTATGGAATCAGTATTCGAAGCTTGGGAGAGATTCAAATCGTTGTTAAGAAAATGTCCAGACCATAATATTTTGCTTCTTGATCAAATCCTAACCTTTTATAATGGCATAACTCTGAGTGATCGAGACAAAATTATGTTGGCAGTCGGCGGAAATTTCATGCGGAAAACTCCACAAGAAGCCTACAACTTAATTGAAAATATGACACTTCATCATTATCAGTGGGACGCTGAAGTTCATTATAGCTCTACCACTGAGATGAGTGATCATTATTCCGACAAAGTTTCCGTATTGAATACACAAATTGAGGTCCTTGGCAAGCAAGTCAATTATATCAGTCACGATTATCTATCTCAGCCAGGACCAGGTCTCCCTTTCACCAGAAAATATTCATACTCCAACGACAGTGAGAGTGATGATGACGAGCCGTCTGAAGAAGTTAATCCTAAGATCGATTCACTCATTAAGGACTTTTCCGATACCTTGTCAATGGGGGACAAGGAAGTGGAAATCAATTCTTCTAAAGAAATAGATGACCTTGTTCCAATCCCAAGGGTATCTGAGAAACCTTTTGATTCAAAATTAGTCAAGACTAATATCACCAATCCTTTGTTCGACCTCGATTCAGAATTTATTCTTCAACAAGATAATCCGATCTTTGATTTTCAGAATGAGGATAGTGATGAATCCGACATGGAACCAGAGCTTCAGAGTTTACATGATAGGAGTGATTCCCTTATCTAGGAGTTTGCCTATGAACTTTCTCACGTTGATTCCATCCCACCAGGGGATGGTGATGATACTTTTGATTTTGAATCCGATCTTCCTTCTATTGATTCTTCTTCTTGTCATGAGGAGCTCGCCGGTGAACTCGCTCACATCATAGCTCCTCCAGAGTATGATTCTTTCTATTTTGATCTTAAGAAAGGTTTTAGTCTGGGGGGAGACGTACTTATTGACGACAGCAGCCCATCCCTCCCTCCCGAGATTTTTGAAAATAAACAAATGAGCTTTAACGATGAAATTCCAAACATGAAAATTGAAAATTTTGATTTTGAAAATAAAGGATTGATCTTAATTGTGATTAAAATATTTCTTCCCTTCTTCACATATGCTTTGACTTCTCCTCTTCTTCATTCCATCCGGAGTGAAGATTTCATTTTTGACCCCGGCATATTCTCTTTTCATGCCGTGTGTGTCTGTTTCTCCCCCAAGGATAATTAAATTCGGGGCGAGTCTAAGCTATATGACTCGATAATAAACAAGCGCTTCGTGGGAGGCACCCGATGCTTATCCTTTTTATCCTCCTTTTTCTTTTCTTTTACTAATAAATAACCATGAGGAAGGTTCCCTCTTCCATTTTCTTGTGTGTGTTTGTGCTTTATGTCCAGATTGCCTGAAAATGAAGACTCTCGTGCTCGTCATGCTTGTCCGTTCTCCACTTGAGTCTCATTATTCGATGCTTCTCTCATATCCTAATCGTTTCGACTGACGTTTATCTATTTGACATACCTAATAAACGGCCCTTAGATTTACGTAGGTTACCCTTACCTTCGAAACATTGAGGACAATGTTTCACTTTAGTCTGGGGGGTGAATCTTTCGATTCGATTTTTGCCTTGCATTTTGCCAAGTACTCATGCAACCCTGTTTTTCTGAAAAATTTGAAAAAAAATTAATGAAAAAAGTACAAAAAAATGAGAAAATTTTTGAAAAAATCACAAAAATATAATAAGAGTTTTGACACAATGTTAACTTTTCCGCTGATGAGAGTAGGAATAAAATTTTCACTTGATCGGGCGTGTTGAGCCCTAGCTTGTTCCCTTAACCATTCATAATCATAATATTTGATTATCGGCTAAGCATTCGCGGATCTTATTCTTTATGATTTTAAATTTGCAAAGAACGAGAAATGATAGAGTTTACTTAGAAGCTAGATGCTAAACGTGGAGTAGTTGGATCTCTTTAGAGCTCATCAAAGCTACTTGTGGCCTTTTACTCCCATTAGCTTGTTTCACCACTTATAATAGAAATCTAGGTTTAATTAAAGGTGCACGATTTTGGCGAAACTTAGTTTGTAGTCCTTGCCGAAAGAATCCTTGTTTATGAAAGTTGGGTACACATTAAGGTACTGCCAGCTTTACGGTGTAATAGACTATTCCATCTTGCTGGCTCGCAACCGATGTTGGGATTGTTATAAAAGCCGTAGGACTTGGGGTTTGGCATAATAAAAAAATGAATGAATGAATATATAATAATAATCCAAAGCCAAAAAGTTTTCTACATCTTGCCGGTTCGCAGTCGATGTTGTAGACTTCTAAAAAGGCGGAGGAAATACCCAAGGTCATAATAAGACTATTACATCTTGCCGGTTCGCAGCCGATGTTGTGATTGTTGTAAAAGACCAAGGGAAAATACGTTAATGTGCTTAATAATAAATAATAATGCCAAATTTTGAGTCCGGGGATATCCTAATAAAAGCTTCTGTCTCTGGACTTGTAGTTGATTTGTTTTGGTTGCCAATAAAAGGGACACTCCCCAAAATCGTGTTAAATCAGAGACCTTGATGTGGACCTCATTTTTATGGGCAACGGTTCTCGAGGGAAGAATTAGAAACTACTTAGCGTCTAAATCCTAAGCCTTTATCGGACTAATAATTATAAAAACGAGGAAATGAATAAATTCATTATCCCACCAAAAATAAAATAATTAGAGGAAAATAGGAATATGGAAGTAAAAGGTAAATATCATCACAAGTAACTTCCATGGGTAGTGTTAGCACCTAACTTGTAATTAAACAATGATTTCGTTTTTATGCTTGGCTTGGGAACTTGCGAAAAATCAAGGACGATGAATTTTATCCGTACGGTCACTTCTCTCTGAGTCGTGTTTCTACTCCGTGATCCTAAAAGTTATCCTTAGGATAATGAAAGTCAACATACTGTCACCCGAATAAAGTTAGGTTGTAAATATATAGAGAATAAATAAAAATAAGTAGGATAATCGGGGCATTTTTGGAATTTAAAATTTAATAGTCTCCTTTGAAAATTTTGCTACTTTTCAAAGTTAGTAAAAAGAGATGAGGAATTTTAGATTTCCAAAATGTGAGCTTATAACATTGCGTGAGGACACGGCAATATCTTAGTCTGGGGGATTTAGGTATGTGATAACGCTCAAAATTAACATGTTTTTAGAAGCGTTATTGTTGGTTTTATGCATGGAAATTGGTCATATTTGTATATATTTGATACTTAATCGTGGAAAAGTGTTTATACATGCAAATATAGCCAAAAGCAGGAAAAAGTGATTAAAAATGAAGAAATGAAGTGATTATGCACATTTGGAGAGTTTCGAGAGAAAAGAGAAGGAAGAAAATGACGCATGGACAAAAGGATTTGATAAAGACGAGCTTTTTACACATATTTATCAAGGAAATATCAAGTTCTAATGAATAAAGTCATGCCACGAAGAAAGACAACACATGCGACGTGAATCGACAAAGAAAAGACAAAGAAACCAATTTCGGATGGCATCCAACTGATTGGATGCAACCCGTATCCGAATCGGTTGGATCTGACCAAAACACCACCATCCGATCGGATGGAGCTCAAACCGATCGGATGGATGGTGACTGCTGTTACAAGTTTGCATTTATTGGTGAATTTACTCCCCATAATCATTGGTGGCTGATCATTTCTGCATATTAACTCATGAGGAACGTTTTTACTTGAAGGAGAAGAGTTATTAGGCTATATAATGAGTACTTAAGGTCTAGATTACATGTACCATCAATTATCTACCAAAGTGTTACATCAAATATTACTAGCTCATTTTATATTGTACCATCAATTATCTACCAAAGTGTTACATCAAATATTACTAGTTCATTTTATTTTGTCTAAAAGGTTACTAAGTGTCCAGAAAGTGTTGAGTTCGAGTCTCAAGCCTTGGTTCGATTTGGGAATTGTTTACTAACATTAGTGAGCAGTTTATCGAGAGTGTGGTTGCTATAGTTCCGCGTATTTTGTCATTGTAATTCTCAAGCTAGGTA
Source organism: Artemisia annua (assembly GCA_014162995.1). NCBI lineage: Eukaryota > Viridiplantae > Streptophyta > Magnoliopsida > Asterales > Asteraceae > Artemisia > Artemisia annua. The sequence continues at coordinate 28,690 of LBNU01001459.1, forward strand.
CACCTTGATACTTATGATGAACAATTGCTACTTTGAATTTAATGAAAGTTTTCTTGTTTACTTGTGTTTTAATATGATTGCTATGGAGTAATTTGTGATATACTTGTGTGTATGATGTGATTGGTTATGGAGTATTCTTTTATTAAAAAGGTGATGCATGAAAACATATCTATTTTATGAGTTTGTTAAAGTAACATCTAATCTTGCTTAATTTGTTGGTAAAAACAAT
>LBNU01001462.1:4639-31797 GCA_014162995.1 Artemisia annua
TGATGCAATCTCCGCTATTCACCACCGAGCGTAATGGTACGACACCTAAATGCCCATTTGTTGTGAACGGCCGTATGTACCAGCGTGGCTACTATCTAACCGATGGTATATATCCTGCATGGGCTACTTTTGTTAAAGCGTTCAAATATCCAACTGACCCGAAAGAGAAAAAGTTCAAGAAAGTACAAGAGTCGGCTCGAAAAGATGTTGAACGGGCATTTGGTGTTCTCAAGGGTAAATGGGGTATACTGAGACGATCCTTACGGCCATACACGGTAGAGAGAATTGGTAAACTAGTTTATGCGTGTGTGATATTGCACAACATGATTATACATGACGCCGGTACCGCAATCTCCCCAGTTCATATTCGGGATCCTCCGATCCAACCGGTGTTTGATGAAGCAGCCTTAGCCGAGATACGAAATGAGGAAATACATTTTCGTCTCCGATTTGATCTTATGGAGCATATTCACGCTCAACAATTACCATACCTCGAGGTGGACGATGAAGACGATGAAATTTAGTTTTTTAGAATTTTTAGTATTATGTAATGTTATTTTATGTTTTTTTAGAAATATTATGTAATGTTTTTATTTAAGTTTTAATGGAATTTTAGTTTTTTTAATAATTTTAATGGAATTTAAAAAATAAAAAAGAATAAAAAAAAAAGAAGTGAGTGAAGGGTGAGTGAAGGAAAAAGTGGGTGAATGATGTGGNTTTCGTCTCCGATTTGATCTTATGGAGCATATTCACGCTCAACAATTACCATACCTCGAGGTGGACGATGAAGACGATGAAATTTAGTTTTTTAGAATTTTTAGTATTATGTAATGTTATTTTATGTTTTTTTAGAAATATTATGTAATGTTTTTATTTAAGTTTTAATGGAATTTTAGTTTTTTTAATAATTTTAATGGAATTTAAAAAATAAAAAAGAATAAAAAAAAAAGAAGTGAGTGAAGGGTGAGTGAAGGAAAAAGTGGGTGAATGATGTGGAATAAGGGGATTGGTTGAGAGTGAGTGATGGGAGAGAGAATGGATGAACCACTCCCTCCCCTAAGTTATTTGTCTTTATTTTATCTTTAGCTGTTTCACATTAAATATTTATGAGATGTGATACATGAACCTAATAAATAGGCCTAACCGTGGACCTACCGCATTAATAAATGTACAAGTTATTAATGCGGTAGGTCCATGGTTAGGCCTATTTATTAGGCCCATCTATCATTTTTGAATATTTATTGCTATACCTTTTTTCTTTGAGGTTGATTAAAACTTTATAAAAAGCTCCGAGAAGGAGACTAGAAATTTTACAGAAGTAACAACGACTAGGAAAAGAAAGAAGCATACAAGCCAAACAGTAGGCAATCAAAGGAAATAGCCGATGGCAAATTAAACACAACCTACCTAAACTTGAGCAAACACAACCCAAGGGCTTGCGATTCAACGATTCCACATGCAAAGGGAATGAAGCAAGCTGTCACCAACTTCATAATTTCCTCCAAAATAAATAGGAAAGTGTAAATGAATTTATCATTTCATCCCTTACTTTTATTACAAAATTTAAGTAAACCAATAATTAATTAATTAATTAAGAACAAAACTGCTATTTTGTAAGAGTATTAAAGAGTAACATGTTTTCTTACATCGTGTGTTTTTCACTGAATGTTAGTAAATTTCAAAAAAAGAAAAGAAGTAGACAATTGCAATTTTTAACTTTTTGATCGCTAATTCACTCTGCATAAGCTAACTTTCACAAAGATTCTGAAACAAGTTTACGAAACTCTTGTGAAAGTTCAGTGCGGCCACTTCATTTTTTGTTCTCTTGTACCTTTTGTGATAAATTGGTTAAGTGATTGATTGTGAAAGTAATTAGATCCATTCTTAATCAACAACCACTAGTTATGATCGAAGCCGTAGTGAAAAGATACTTGCACATTTGGTTAGCAAAACAAATTTTTTGGTGTGGTAAATTATGGTGAGTTTTGTTAGCAAATTTAGGATATATATACATTTAACCACTCGATCCGGTAGATACAAGTATAAAAAAAAGGCTTAAACTGTAAATAATTGATACGTACTTCCTCTTACTTATTGTATACTTCCTCAATCATATATCTGTATTAAGTGTTAACTTTCATAATGCACAAAATTTTAAAAAATTTTATTAACTACATTCCTCACCAATTAAATATCATATCCATACACTAAAATTTATTTTTGTTGATTGAAATATAAAATAACACTTGTTATGTGAGAATTTAAATATGAACGCTTAACGTGAATTTAGGAATGGCAATGGGGCGGGTTTGGGGCGGGGCGGCTCTCCCCATCCCCAAACCCGATTACAAAAGTCATCCCCAAACCCGCCCCAATCCCCATTGGGGATCTTATCGGGGCGCCCCGTTGGGGCAATATGCTCCCCCAAACCCGCCCCATTCCTCATTGGGGTCTTATCGGGTTGTCTTTTTTGAGCGTCATGCTCCATCATATTCGTGTCGTTCTTTGTTTACTTTTATTTTTACACTATTTATAATAACAAATTAAGCATTGAAATAATGCACAACTATTTTAGAATATTATGATATAAAACAAGCTTCTTTCATCACAATTTGAAATATTACAAAGATAAAAACTAACAAAAGTTAGAGAATTATATTTTTAGTACGTAAATACTATATACAATATTTTATGTATATGCATATATGTATATGTATAAATATATTTCGGGGCGGGGCGGGGCGGGGATGGTGTGCCCCGTCCCCGCCCCAAACCCGATAAGAATCCCCGTTAAGGCCCCGAAACCCGCCCCAAAACCCGATAAGCCCGCTCCGCCCCGCCCCAAAAAGTTCGGGTTTCGGGTTTCCCCGTCGGATTCGGGTTTTTTTGCCATCCCTAAACGTGATACGGAAGGAATATTATATTCGTTGTATTTACAAGTTGCAAATAATTGAAAATGGGTACAAAACCACATGAAAGAATAAGTGTTGGATTATTTGAGGAATTTTTGTAAATTTCCCAATGGCATTTGCACATGCTTTGCCAGTTGCCGCCCTTCCAACTACTTGTCACCAATAACTTTTCATACAGCGTTAGCGTGTTTTATAGCGATACGTAGTAGTTTATAACTTCACTATCGAGGATTATCACATAAAATTCGAGATATTCAGATTTTGTTTGATGTACAACTAATTTTCAAATCTTTCTCAAGCATAAAACAGTCAAGATTTACTAAGGTAGATACCAAATAGATTAAAAACTATGTGATAACTCGTTTTATCATGTAACGCAATGTGCCACTTATGTGCCAACTCATTTTATCATCTACACATTGTTGCAAACTAAAATATTCCAATTGGATTTTTATGAAAAATTTAATTATTCAATAAATGCAATTTGATCATTGTCATTCAATTAAAAAATTGTTTTGGATTGAAAACTTAAGGATGTGTTTTTATTTTTAGTTTCATAAGTAATTAATAAGAGTGTTTAGATTATCTTAATTTTTTTCTTGCTTATTTGAATTTGAAAATTAAACCTTATAAACTTATTTTATTGTCTTCAAGTTTACCAAATCGAATTTATGGACTCAATCACTCAAATACGTTACAAACTAAGTTCATAAGCTAACAGTTAGTCCTTCAAATTTAAGTAAATTTATAAAGTAATAAAAAGAGAAGCTAAACTAAATACCCTTTAAATAAGAAAGAAAAGAAGTTGGTGATCTCCTAAGGAGCTTTGGGGGAGGTTGTTTTCATGAGGTCTCAAGTTCGAGCCTCACTGGGTTTTCCTTCTAGGTAAGAATCTGTGTTGGGCTCTGCCCACTCAGATGCGTCGAATCTCTGACTTGCTAACTGATAGTATTGTACTAACTTGCCGTTAAAAAAAATAATAATAATAAAAAAATTGAATGAATATGAGAATAATGTAAATTTCACTACAGGACCAAAATGTTCATACCTGACATGCACATGCGAGAGAGCCTACCTCATGTGATGATGATCCATTATCAGTGAAACCACGAGAGGCCAAAATAGCAGGGAGTTGATTGCACACTCAATAAATTTATTGGCACACTCTAAAATACGTGTATTGCCATTTATACCCTCAAATACCAAAGTGTTATCACTTACCTTTTAAAACTAGCATAAGGGTATAAATGTCACAGCACAGATTTTTGAGTGTGCAAATCAATTTATGAAGTGTATAAATCACCTCCCAAAATAGTATTCCTTCCGTCTCAAAATTATTGTCAAGAGACAAGAATCACACAAATTAATAAAAGTGGGGTCACTATAATTTTCAACCACTCAAATATAATATTCCCTCACTTAATTATCTTTTTCTTACTTAAAATGGAAAGTGTAACATTTTTTTTAGACATCCGAAAAAGGAAATATGGACAATTATATTGAGATAGAGGGAGTATAAAAACACTATTTAGGTGTAAACATCATGAGAAGATCTTGATCAAATGCTAACTAGTTTGCTGATCACAGTTAAATTTATCTACAAAACATGGTAAAATTGTGAAGTAAACAAATCTGTTTATAAAAATATGTTGAGAACCACTCAAAAAGTAAAAATCCATAAACTCCTCTAAATTGTTTTTCTTTTAAGGCCCAATGTTTGATCACGGGCTAGTTCATCTTAAAATGCACCTTGTTAAGGCCCAGTATTTGATTGTGAGCCATTCATTACTCTAATCACGCAGGAGCCCAATTTCAATGTTCTTGTGGATTGCATAAATTACGTCTTTTTTACTCGTATATAGAGATGCAAAAAACAACCGATTCATGAACCAAACTGGGAAAAAAAAAACCGAAATCGGTTTTCTCGAAAAACCGGTTTTTAAAAAACCGGTTTAGGAAAAACCGAACCGTCAGTTTAGAAACCGGTTTGCATTATTTGTTGTCAACTAATTTGAGAACCGGTTCGGGGTAAAACCGGTTTACATGAGACTTAATATTTATATTAATGACTAACCTAAAACTTTGGGCTTAGACTTAAACCAGTACAAATACAAGTAGTAGTTTAGCACAAAATATTAATACCAATCCAATACAAATAAGTCTACTTAACAGCCCCCGTAATTGGAGCGCGAGGGGAACGAACGCTCAAACTATCTCGAAACTCAATAAACAAAGCAGAAGTAAGACCATTGGTAAAAAGGCTAGTGATATCTACACATATATATTTACTTCATATACATAAAATTTGCATGTATGAGCCTAATGATCCCACACTCCTCTCACTATATTTTATGTGTATGAAGTAAATATATATGTGTAGATATCACTAGCCTGGTAAAAATTGTTGCTTGGAGTTAAGGCACATCTCTTCAGTTGTAATCATGGAAAGAACCGTAGCTAGAACAGGAAAAGGATCCGGATGAGCAATTATACCAACAACATGAGCGAATTTACCCCTTAAGCCATTAATAACATAAGTATCAACATAATCATTACTCAACACAGAGCCAAGAGCATTCAAAAGCATAACAACAAATTTTATCTTTTGAAAGTAAGCATAAACAGTTCGCCATTATAAATGAGGGTTTGGGTTATGAAGAAAAGCAATCGACTTTATTAGGGTTGAGAAAGAATTTAACTATAGATTTCGAAGTTTAGGGAAAAGGTAGTCGACTTTTGTTGGCTGAAGTTGCAAAAAAAAAAAAAAAAAATAAAAATAAAAAATAGTGAAAACTGGTCGAGCTTTAGTCGACTTTAAGTGGAAAATGGTCGAGCTCTAGTCGACTTTAGGCTTAATTTCTTTTTTCAAATACCTAAAACAAAAAAATTCAAATAAACAAATTCCAATATCATAAAACTAGGGGTGGCAAGTCGGGCCGGGTTAGGGTTGGCGGGTTCGGGTTGACAGGTTGGCGGGTCATAAAACCTCCACTCGAACCTAAACCCATTAAAATAATCGGGTCAACCATATATATACTTGGGTTGGCGAGTTAAATACGTTACATGGGTTGAATAGGTTAAATGGGTTTTAGGTTGACCAATTTAACCCGTTTTATACACAAAATTTAGCACATTACACGAGTTAAAAGGTAAAATGGGTCGACCCGTTTAACCCATTTAACCCGTATAATAATATATAAATAATTTTTTATTTAAGAAAAAAATCTTAAACGGGCTGGCGGGTCGACCCGCTTAATTTATTCCCAACTCGAACTTGACTTGTTTAATAAACGGGTTAGATGGATCGACACAAAACCGCCCGAAATCTATTTAGACTCAATAAACCATACGAGTCTTTATTGCTAATCAGAAGCCTAACTCTAGTTGAAAAGTCCAAAAGAAACACTAATGGGCCGTTTGGTTTGTTGATAGGAATCACAATCGGTAAGAGTAAACTATGAATCAAACAACATATATAATTCATACCAAGGTCCCTTGTCACCTTTAACGTATACCCAAATATAAGGATTTTACCATATCGATTATCATGAAACAAACAACATATATAATTCCCATACTCATTCCTTTATTCCCATAGGTTCAAACAAAACGCACCCTAAAATCTAAAAAGGCCCATAAAAAAACAATGGTATGATGGAAAAAAAAGCAATGATCCATACATAATTATTCCAAAACTCGATTTTGAATAAACTATGTATCAATCTAGTGCAAAAATCAATGAACGAATAAATACAAAACTAGCAAAATCAGTCGAACTTACCAAGAAACAAATAAGGATCCCTCTGAATCTTTTGCGAGTAGCCAATAACCGGAGGAGAGCAAATTTTGGTGGTGGCTTGAACCTAAAGCTCCGATACCATGTAAGACGTGATATCTTGATCAATAAGGAAAAATTCAATTACATACTCTTATTTTGGTGCATATTGAGGACTAATCCACACCATTCAAATCATTTCATCTGATGGACAAGATCAAACACTAAAAAACATTAACTNTTATTGTTAGTTAACTAAGCAAACAAACAATTTGTACATATATATCATGCATGCATGAACAAAACAAACAAGTATATATGAATAAAATAAATGCACCATAACCTTGAACTATATCGTCAACTATTGGCTACCCGGCTACCTATCTGAATTTAAATCATTTTAATTAAATTTGCTTATACATACATATATGAATAATATGACATATTGATATACACACTTTCCAATTATGAAAACACATTATGTTAGACTAATGCAAGTGAGTGACACTGTTTTGAGATAAGTAATTAAGCAATAAGGGTTTGAATGATCATACTTTACTGATTTTTGCTCAATCATAAAGGTATGTTATTTTCTATGGATGACAGTATTTTGTCCATTGTTTTCACGAACAGCTTAAAACAATGAAAATTGAGACCAGTTACTAAAACAAGTAAAGACATTAAAAGAAATGAGAATGAATGTGTTCATAAAACTTCGAGAGCAAAACTTCAATCTAAAACAGCAAAGAAGTTAACTAACTTTAAATCTATTGACGAATAACTATGACGTGATCTGTTGCTTATTTTTTATATATTTTTGATTACTCGACGAAAAGCATGTAATGCAAGAGATATAGATAGATAGATAGATAGAGAAGAAGCTTAATTACATTGTTAAGAGGGTAGCTATCCAATGGTTTTAGAGAGTGATTGAAGAAAAAGAGATGACAAAATTAGGACATGAATTCATGAGTATTTAAGAAGCAACGCTAAGAATCTTTGAAGCATATGCTGCTTATCATCCGCTAATGTCAACGCCTCACATTTGCTTCCATATTTATCTAATCTCTAATAAGGTCAACGCCAGCTTGTCTCATTTTTTCACTAATAAACCCTCTATCCACCTTCTTCTTGTTTATTATAAACGCCAGCTTGTCTCTTTTTTCACTAAATAAACCCTCTATACAACTTCTTCTTGTTTACGAATTACTCCCTCCGTCCCAAAATTATTGTCCAGTTTGAATTTTCAAAGTCAAATGGTTCAACTTTGACCATAAATATATATTTTTTATTATATAATACTTGTTGGAAAATTATACCATTGAAAAGTACATTTAAAACCCAATCCATTTATATATTTTACATCAAATATTATATAACACCCACAAAAATATTTAAGGTCAAAGTTGAAGAAGAAAGACTCAAAAAGTCAATAGTGGACAATAAATTTGGGACGGATGGAGTATAAATCTTCTATAGATTAACATTTGCAGTACTTACAACCTTAGGAACAAACACATAATGCAAAGTCTTATTAAATTGATAAAACAAAAAAGAAAAGGCATATGACGAGTATATACTAGAAACAAATGGTAAAACCCTAAAACTAAATATACGCTTGTGGGCCACTTATGGGATATTAAGCTAATATCCCTCTCACACTCACAATGATGCAGAGTGAAACATTGAGAGTTCATCAGTTAGAACACAAAAGTGTGGTATAGAGTGTGGCTTGGTAAATACATCTACAATCTATAAAGTTAACATAATGGACAAATGGTAGAGAGATAGTGCCATCCAGAAGATTATGATGAGTGAAATGACGATCTATCTCAATATACTTGGTGCGTTCATGAAACATCGAGTTACACGCAATATGAATGGCACTAAGATTATAACAATGTAACGTAGTAGAATGACTGATACAAACACCCATATATGCAAGCAACCAACGTAACCAAACAACCTCACTAATAGTCACAACCATGGCTCGGTACTCAGCTTCGGTAAAAGATTTAGAAATAACATGTTGTTTCTTACTCTTCCACGAAATAAGGGAATCACCATGAAAGATACAAAACCTTGTAGTTGATTTAATTTGCGAGAAACAGAATCACTAGCCCAATTAGAATCACAATAAGGACACATGTCTAACGTAGACGTAGAAGCAAACAAGTTTTCTGAACTAAGTAACTGAAGATACCTGAGAATGTGTAAAACAGTAGCCTAATGAACGGTTGTGGTAGCCAAGACAAACTGACTAATAATATGAACTGCATAAGTTATATTTGGACCGGTAACTGTAAGAGAAACCAAACTTCCCACAATTTCTCTATACAAACTTGGGTCTAACAAAGGATCACAATTCGTAGAAGTGTATTTTGCCTTAGCATCAATAGGAATATCTTCGAGCATTTTGTCCGCAATTCATACACGATCAAGTAAATTAGCTATATACTTGGACGGAGACAATATATAGCATTTTAGTGAAGAAGCAACTTCAATACAAAGAAATAACGTAATAAACCTAAATTCTTCATGGCAAATGAGTTAACTCAGACTTCAATGATTCAAATCCAATACAATAATCCCCAATAATAATCATATCAACAACATATAATGACAAAAGTATACGCCGATCACTATAATATTTTACAAATAATGCAGAATCAAGATGGCTAAAGACAAACCCAAGAGAGGTAACTACTGATGCAAATTTCTCATACAAACTACATGGTGCCTATTTGAGACCATAAAGAGATTTTATGAGCTTACAAACTTCTCCTAGTTTATGATATCACCAGGAGGAGGTGGTGTATATAAACTTCTTTATTCATATGATCATTCAAAAAGTGTTATAACCAAGAAACACGTTCCGGAGGTCGAGGTTGATTGAAATACATGATTATTCTAGAGAGAGAAAGGTGGAGAATACTATGTGTTATTAGATTGATAAATGAATGAAGCTTACACACTTTCCCACACCCCTCATGGAGAGTCATGAGGGGTATTTATAGGCTCATCACACAACATGTTTGCCTAATGTACATGAGTAGTCCCTATGGGTGCGACTTACTACATATCTAGTCCATTTCACTTGTGTGACGTTATCTTTATAAAAAAGCGAGGCTAACAATCTCCCTCCAAGATATCGTCACACATGAATGGTTACAATGAGACCAATAAATACATAAACAATGTAAATTACAACAATAGTAAACTATGTTGACATTGTTGAAGCGCAGAGTCTTTGTAGTCTAGATACTGAGGCAGACTTGAAGTTCTCTCATCCGACGATCTCGGCATTTGATCTTTGGCACTGACGACACTGATTTACAAATCTCTGAACTTCAACTGTAATGGTCTAGTTAGGTGAATAAACCCTTAACGATTCCCTACATGGCGATTTATTAAATCCCTTGCGATTTATTAAATCCCTTACCCTAAACCGATCGCAAAAAAAAAATAATACAAATCGTCTTCACTTTTTGATTTTTTTGTGATTCGATTGTTTGGGTTAATCACTATCGTTAGTTTGGTTTCGATCTATTGTTCTTCAGTATATCATTGTTATTGGATCGAATTTGTTGCTATGGGTTGAGTTTGTTCGATTACTGCTTATAAACCCTAAGCGATTAGGGTTTTATCTTTTACGTATTGTTTGCATATGTTCTTCTTTGTTTGAGGTATTCTGTTCGTGGGTATTAGGGAGATGAGTAATACGCATCAGTCGCAGGGTAACGAGCATAAGCTCTCATATGCTTCGATGTTTAAAACAAACAATGCTTTCAAATCAGTAAACATATGTGAGCTCCGTAATGAGGAGCGAGTGGAAGGAGCCCACGTTACAATTCCTTTAAAAGAGATTGAGGATGTTTCAGCTAGGTTTGCTAATACTCTGTATGGGTATTTTATTGGGAAGAGGCTTGCTTTCCCTATAGTAGAGAACTATGTTAAGAATACATGGGCAAAGTTTGGGTTGGAACGTGTTATGTTGAATAATGGATTCTTTTTGTTTCAATTCTCTACTAAGGAGGGTATGGATAAAGTGTTAGAGGCGGGGCCATGGCTGATTCGTTCGATGCCTATTTTCCTAAGTGTTTGGTCCCCTAATACTACGCTTGCTAAAGAGGAAGTTACTGCAGCACCCGTATGGCTGAAATTACTTAATGTTCCAATTGTTGCTTATACGGAGGTTGGGTTAAGCTTGATTACGACTCAAATTGGTAAGCCTATTATGTTAGATTCCTATACTAGCTCTATGTGTGTTAAGTCTTGGGGTCAGAATTCATATGCTCGTGCTCTTGTTGAAGTTTCATCTCTCGACGAGTTATTGGATCATGTGGTTGTGGCTATTCCATTCTCTAATGGGCAAGGTCATTCGTTGGTGCGTGTTGATATTGAATATGAATGGAAGCCGCCTCGTTGTACTTCATGTAAAATTTTTGATCATATTGATGCTGCATGCCCTAAGAATGTTAAACAACATAGTGTTCAGAATAATGGTGATGAGGAAGGATTTGTAGAAGCTACCAAACGAAAAGGTAAGGGTAAAGGGCCCACTCAGGTTATTGATGGAGTTCGTTTTTCGAAACCGAGGGTCACATTGAATTATCGTTGGCAGCCAGTTTCGAAAAAGAAAGTGGGTTCCGATGGAGCGTCGTCTTCAAAAGGTAATGGTACTAACAACAATGCTAGTGGTCCTAATATGCATGCTGCGCAAGATCCGGTTAATCAAGCGAAAAGTGATGTGCATACTTCTAATAAGTATATTCATGATGATCTAAGTGATATCGTCACTAAGAATCCATTTGGTTCGCTTATGGATGAGGTGACCAATTCTGAAATGGGGCCTGAGGTTGGGGTGACACAAGGGGAGCAAAGCAGTCATGTTATGGAGATTGATAGTGACAATGAGGTTGATGAGTCTATTGAGGTTGGTAAACCAAGTACCCCTATCGTCGAGAAAATTGATAAGCTTGAAAAGCTCATTATTGATGGGATAGGAACGCTTGTGGATGATAATGGGAAACCTGTTCCGGTGGTTGAGGGGATTAAGAAGGGTAATCCTTTCTCTAAGGTAGGTAATGTGGTTGTATCTGATAGTGATGATGAGGTTCTTGAGCCAGACGATCCTATGAGTAGTTACCTGTCATCAGCTGGAGGACAAAACGAGCTTGAAGGTTATTTTTCTGATGATTACGCTGCCCAGGTTCTTGATTTACCTGGGCAATTGGAGGAATTTAACAAGATGTTTGATTTTAAGGTCCAAGGCAAGTCGAGGAAGTAATATGCGATGTTGATTCGTGCATGTTTTTTCTTTCATGGTTGTTCTAGTTTTTCGTAGCTAGTTGTTCATTTATGGCATGTCATAAATGTTCTAGTGGTTGTTCAAGCGTTTGCTTGAGGTTAATGTGGTACTTCAGCCACATTCCATTGTACTTTAAAAGTTTATTTGGTTAATATATTTTACCAGGGTGGAGATCCCTTTACCCAAAAAAAAATGGTCTAGTTAGGTTATTACTCCCTCCTAACTAGTGAGCCTTTTTCTTACTTCTGCTCCCTCCTGAACTAACAACCCTTCTTCTATCACGCAGCGGATAAAGTAGTCTCTAAACTGTAGCACAATGGTTGTCATTCGGGGAGCATCATAACAACATAACTCACATAATATTGCATCAAAGTTGGTAATAAGCCCGGATGTACACATACTTGGTACCTCATGGTACTTCTTTGGTATTAAGCACAGTTTCCTTGATCAACCAACTTACTGAAGACGTAACACTACTTCTTTCGGCATGTTCTTCTCCCTCCTGATGGTTGCGAGTTATCGGAATCATCATAATATTGTGTACACACCGTAAATTACATTTACTTTACCCTTCTGATGCAATATATAAGCCATGACAGCATAATTCTGTGAGAATATGTCGATAAGATATGACTATCTTTTTCTACAATCTAATCTCTTCCCTTCAACCTACAAGCGACCTCTTCAAATTCCAACCAGCTAGTAAATGACCAATGACTAGAGAAACAACCCAATATAACCAATCTGAAAATGAAGTAAACATCCCTTAGATATGTGACTTAATCTTGTACGATGGTGTGACTAAGAACCTATACTGAGCACTACAACGTAACTCCTTAAAGCATAGGTAGAGCTATATACCCAAACCAACAAACAGTATATGAAATCCGCCTCTTGGACTATCCACAACTTCGTGTGACACTGAGTACTGCAATGTAACTCCTTAAAGTGATAGCTATAACCCGTGAGTACTACAATGTAACTCCTTACATCGGGTATAACTAGATAAACCAAGTCTTAATCACTATCATTACCAGTGAATGCACAAACAAGTATCTTCGAAAGTCATGCATCCATCCACCCCTAGACTTTGAGATAAATAAGTACACATGCCCTTGAAATGAACTTTAAACCCAGATAAGTGATAAAGAATTATCCCCATAGTCACAAACATCAGATACTAGCCGTTGTCATTTGAGTGTGATTCTTGATCAGGATCTTTTAAGCTATACATGGTGTGATTTGAAGTGAGATAAATTGGTACTAAGATAATGAAACAATGAAATGAATCATGTTCTATAAGATGTAGACCAATAATATCATATGTGTTTTCGGTGTGATGGTAAGTTTGTGATATGCCCTAATTCTTTAGATACCCCCTGTTCCGCGGAAACCTTGAGAAACTCAACGAAACCTAGGTTTTGTATGTTAGGTTTTCAACGAAACCTTGAGAAACTCAAAAGAATTTCATTCCTTGATGCTCGGTAAATACCCTTGAAATTCTGAATTATCACTCCTTACTCGGAACAAATTCCTTACTCGATAAAGTTTTAACTTACTCGATAAAGTTGCTTTCTCGGAAGAACTTGTTACTCAATAAATGTGAACTTGATAAGCTTACTCGATATTGGGTGCTAACTCGATAATGGTTTCCTTACTCGGTAGATTTTGCCTTACTCGATAACCTATCTTTAACGAGGTATAGTTTCCTTTACTCGATAAAAGCAAGAAATCCTTACTCGATAGACGATAAGGAGTGTTAGCTTGCTCGCTAACTGGATAACTCGCCAAATAAACGAAACCTTACTCGATGTAGGAGCCTTACTCAATACAGTAGGTTACTTGATACCCTTACTCGAAACTACAGTTCCTTACTCGATAACACCCTTTCTTACTCGATAATTCCCTAAAAATACGCTCCTTTACTCGATAAAACCCTTTGTTACTCGATAGAACCGTACTTTTTCTGAGAAACATCGCCAAAAAAACACATTTTTACACCACAAAACACCACGATTCGCCCCTGGTTAGCTCTGATGCCACTTGTTATAACCAAGAAACACGTTCCGGAGGTCGAGGTTGATCGAAATACATGATTATTCTAGAGAGAGAAAGTAGAGAGATAAAGGTGGAGAATACTATGTGTTTATTAGATTGATAAATGAATGAAGCTTACACACTTTCCCACACCCCTCATGGAGAGTCATGAGGGGTATTTATAGGCTCATCACACTACATGTTTGCCTAATGTACATGAGTAGTCCCTATGGGTGCGACTTACTATATATCTAGTCCATTTCACTTGTGTGACGTTATCTTTATAAAAAAGCGAGGCTAACAAAAAGGCATTTTTGACAATCAACTAAGATTTTTTCCATTTACTATTAGAAGCAACTATAATCAAAGTTCTAACAGTAATCATTTTACAACATGAGCAAATGTCTCTTCATAATCTGTACGATACTCCTGAACATAGCCTTTAGCAACAAGACGGGCCTTATAACTTTCAATGGACCAATCAGATTTAGGTCTAATCTTGTAGACAAAGAGAGCCAAATGCACACTTGCCGACCGAGAATGATACTAATTCTCTTGTCTTAGTCTGATGCAATGCAACAAGTTCCTCAGCTATAACAACCTGCAAAAGTGGATCATAAACAACCTCTCATTAGGACACATGCTCATGAAAAAAAAGAACATAAGCAATAAATAAACTAAAGGAACTAGAATAACAAGAATAAAAAAAATCAACCTTTTTTATATACTTACAATTACACTTCGGTCGACCACGTGGAGGAGGACCAACAACAGCTTTAGTAGATGATTGTGTAGTCGTAGGAGAAGTTTGAGAAAGGAGTGGTGGGTTTCAATTCAATAGTGGTGGTTTTTATGGGTATTTCTAGGGATATTTATGGGTTTGTTCTGTTATGATAAGATTCACAACCGGCAGAGTTTGTGCAATTTAAGTATCAAAGGGATCCAATTTAATGAGTTCAGATTTAGTCAATTTATTTAAACTAGCAGGAAAAGAAAGGGAACGTGTTTTAAAACTCTTCATGGCGAGAAGTGTACAATTTTTTTACCAAGCGAATAATACTAACGATAACTCTTTTGACCATTAACATAAACCAAAAGGACAAACAAAGTAGATTTAGGAGACAACATGGTACGTTCGACGTGTTGTTTAAGAACGAATCTAGTACAACCAAATACAACAAACAAGAGTAATCAAGGACTTGACCATACAATTGTTAAAAGGAGATTTTCCATAATTATGAGAGGTCAAGATCCTATTTACTACATAACTAGCAGTAAGAACCACTTCCCCAACAGACACTAGGAACCTTGGTATACAAAAGAAAGTATCTTGTTGTTTCAACAAGATGATGATGCTTTATGTTGGGCCAATTCAGTGCCCAATGGTCTCTGGCTAGAATCAGTCTAAATAAAGAAAATTCGTTGATAATGAAATCAGCGAGCAAATTAAGAAGACTCTCTAATAAAGAAATCAGCAAGAAACCTTAGTAAATTTTAATTCATATACATCGACAAGAAAGTTAAATACTACTTGAAGGCATACTCTCTAGCTAATGTAGGTATGCCAGTATGGAGCAGGAATTGAAGCTGAAGGATAAAGGTTCATTAGAGGTCAACAATACTCTGATGAACCTCTCAGCACTTCCAACAGTGCATAGCTCAAATCCCTTATGTGTTTGGGTGAGACTTTTCAAAGAATCAAAAGAGTGGGATAAAGTAGCTTTTGCACAAAAGTTAAAGCATGTACGAGTTGGTAAAAAGTAGTGAAAATTTTGCTGAACACTAAAGTACGTTTGGTGGGTGTCAAATAATAAAAGAAATTAAATAGAAGATATACTTTATGTACTAGTTTCAGTGGATGCTTGAAGCGTCTCACCTAACCCCCACCAAGTGACTTACTCGTACATAGTATAAAAGGGAATGTTGGTCGAGAGTAAATCCTACCACTTCAGGTATTTATTTGATATAGTTATTGAAGTACATTTATGATGTGTTTAATTTCTTCTTAAATATATAATAGTCGACTTAACCTATAGACTAACATTTACCGGTAGTATACCCGGTCAATCCTAGCTAGTTTGGTAAGTATGGGTCATTCGCAAGGAGTAGTTAAACTTGACTATAACGTNATGATATTTAATTAATTATTCTTCAAAAAACAAATAAAATTAACTAATGCTATTAAATTATGAGTGTGGTCAAGTTGGGAAGAAAGTGCTACCCAGACTAATCATACAATGTCTTATGGATCCATCTATTAGTGCAACGATCTAATGACTTACATTGGTGAAAAGGAAATGTAAACTAAGCCAGATGGTAATGGATGCTTAGTTCTATGAATATCACTCCCTAACCCTCGAGTAACTTACGAGGCTAACAATATCAATAACGCATTAAGTGGTTTCAACTAATCTATACGATTTATCTATGGTAACCTACGGTCATAGCATTACGTACTTTCTCGCAGTGGTCACCTCTGAGAGAGCACTATGTTAACTTACTTGTCTTAGTTATTTTCCATCTAAACTAGGACTTGGTCCACCTCTAGTCCTAATGACGAAGCCGATACAATCATCGTTGTTACCAACCCTTAACCACTATGATAAGGATCATAAATTCAGTTTGTCAATCTAACAATCTATGATCTAGCAATAGACATCCAACAATAAACAAGTAAACGAACATTTATTTGAGCAATAAACATATAAACCATCCAACGTAAATTCATTAAATCGAAATAAACGGAATTAAATCAATAAAGTATTCATAACTTGGCTAACACCTAAGGGTGTTAGCCTATGATCTTAGTAGTTAACATGAAAGAAATAATAAATGATACACAAATGATAAACATTAAAAAATTGATATGCAAACCAAATGATTATACTTCGTGGTGGTGATACGAGTTCTTCTTCACTTGATCTTCTGACTTCTGTTCTTCTGGTCTTAAAATGCTCCTAGGGTTGTCTAGTGTTGTGAAAGTTTAGCTATAAAATGTAATAAGGGCTCATATTTATAGTTTTCTGTCTCACGTGTTGATACACAATATGGTGTTTTAGGATCTTCTAATAGATACTTATGGAATGCACGTTCATCCTTTGTGGGAAACTTGTTGAAGTAATCATCATCTACTTCTTCCAATTCCTCCTTATCATCATTCCTTATTTCCTCCTTAGGATCACTTTCAATTTCAACCATATCCCTATCATCTTCCTCACTACTCCTATTTGGTGGTTTAATAATAATGACGTTGACAAAGTGAACATGTTTGGATGATGAGGGAACCTTAACATCACTTCCCCCACTTAAGTTTTTAATGACTTTACTTGACGGGGTCATTCCTTGGTTGTTAAGAGCCTTTATCAAATTGTCAATTTTATTGGTAATCTCATTTTGTTGTTAGTTAAAATCGGCTTCAAACTTGGTTAAACGAGCTTCTTGAGATGCCATAATAGTGACTTTGTGTTACTGGTGGAAGATTCGAAAATGGTGACTTTGTGTTACTGGTGGAATATTTTCAGTAAAAATGTTTCTAAAAAAATATTTTCAAAAAAAATATGTTAGAAAAAAAATTGAAGGACCAAATTTAGTAACGAAGTGGGTTAACGAAAGTTAATAAAAAACCTAAATCGGCTGAAAAAATTTGTTAGACGCTTTTTTATGCAAGGAAAAAAAAAGAATAGTACCCTAATTGAAAACGGATCATAAGTTTATTGCTTTTTTTGTGCACTTTGCGATTTTTAATAAATAATCTTCCACTCACCAGAATTAATTAATCGTAAAAAAAATCCACGTGAACTAAATTGATCTGAATTTCCAACTCAAATACAGACACGTTATAAACAAAGAGTATTAATGTAACCTATTGATCATCATACAAAGATCAGTCTTGAAAACATTTATTCAGTCAAAGATAGAGTTTATATATGACCATCACTTACAAACAAAATGGAATATATAGTTTCCCTTTTTGAATCTTTACAAGATTCGTAAAGCAATAATACGTAAGAAAAAAAATAACACAACAGTAATCAGTTTGTAAGAGCACATATTTCTTGTGTTACATACAATATTCAGTCAATCAAGCCGGAGCAACTGAAACTCCAGTAGGCTCGGCCTCCTCATTTTCACCCGATAATTCTTCGAGAGATCTGCCGTTTGGTTCAGGTACCAAAAACGTAAAAGCCATACCTAAGAAATTGATGATACCAAGAACAACGAGCGAGTACCTGATTCCGATACCTGTGGGGTAGCCCTTGTCGGTCTTATGAGGATCGGTGCTTTGAGAAGCATAGAGAAACCCGTATGCACCGACAATGGCACCAGCCTTCCCAGCCGCTGCGGATATACCGTGACAAGTTGACCGTAGCCTGGCTGGGAAGATTTCGGCAGGGACAACAAAAGTTGTGGCGTTAGGGCCGAAATTAGCGAAGAAAAATGTTAATGAGTACATGATCACAAAACCGAGACGGTTTTCATGTAAGGTCCAATGGTGGTACGGGATTGCAAGAGCGAACATGAATACGGTCATCAGGTCATGAAAAAGAATCCCATGAGCTGGATCGCGAAACGGCCAATGATGTCGATGAAAGCTACGGTGAACCAGTAACCAGGGACAGTACTGCAAAGAGCGATTAGGGTTTGAGCTTTTGCAACTTTGTAAACCTCACCCGTAGCGCTCATTTTGGCTGCCGCGGGGATCCATCCGATAGCTGTGAAAACGTCTTTCTGGAAAAGGTTTTGTGAGTAGAAAGCGATATCTAGCAAAAACCAAGTGGAGGTGGTTCCGAGTAAGTGAAGACCGTGAAGACCATGGCGACGAAGAAACTCTCTGGAAAACAACCCAAATGAGTTACTCTTGTCCGCTGCAATTTTCTCGACCTTGTGCTCTTCAGCTTCAATCTCAACTTGTAAAACTTTAGCCATATCTTGTGCAGCTTGTTTTGCGTTTTTTGCAACCAAAGCAGTGTAACGTGCGGTTTCAGGCATCTTCATACGCCAGTAGTATGTCAAGGCTGCTGGAATAGCGCCAAACATGAGAATAATACGCCAAATGTAGTCCGATTGTGGGGCTGTGGACAATACAGGATTCGTTGCATAGGATGGTTCATTAAACGCGTGGTCAAAAGAAGCCGACACGATCAAAGCCACTACTCCACTAGCCAAAATACCAAACCCTTGCATGGCAAAAACCGCAGCAATAAACGCACCACGGGTTTTCTTGTTAGCATATTCGGACATAATAGTAGCCGAGAGGGGATAATCGCCCCCAATACCAAACCCTAGCCAAAACCGAAAGAAGCAAAGGGTCGCCATCACACCTTTTGCCTCATTCCCAAAAGAGAGACCAGAAGCAAAGGAACATACAACCATGAGAGCTAAAGTCATTCCGTAAACTTTCTTGCGGCCCATTTTGTCACCAAGCCACCCGAAGAAGAGTTGACCACATAGAGTTCCAACAAGGGCGACACCAGTAACTGAAGAGTTCACACTAGGTGGTAGGGTTCCAGGTTTGGGCGAACCTTCTACGTGGTAATATATTCTTCCTAGCAATTTCGTGACAAGCGAAATGGCAAAGAGATCGTAGGCATCAGTAAAGAAACCCATACCCGCGATCACAATTGCCGTGAAATGGTACAATTGAGTCTTGGCGGAATCAAGTGCACTAAGCACTTGTAGTTGCTCTCGAGCCATGGATACACTCCTCTTTCGAAACTATTGTTGTCTGCAAAAAAAGGACTATAAACATTAATGAAACCCAAGCTCATACATGCATGTTTTTTATTTTAAGAAAACAATAAACCTTAAATTATTATCTCACGTGATATACAAATGAATTTAAAGAAGGGAATGGTAAATGATTCTGTTATTATATGTTTTACTTGTACCTAATGTTTAAATTTTTGACATTTGGAGTTAAATAGACTCTGTAGATATCGTATCATAATTATTGTTGGTATAAAACAGAGTTAATTTGGAAAAGTATTACATGGAAAATTTTAGGTTTTTAGTTAGAGGAAAACATCATTGTGTACATAACAAAGAAAATAAAAATTGTGTTCAAATTCTTTTATTTTCAAAAAAATATTCACAAACAAAAATCCTCTATTTTCTAACTTAACAACGAAAATTACAAACATTCTTTTTGTTGTTTCCTTGTTTTCCTTTATAACGCAAGACCCTACCTTAGTACCTTCCTTCTTCAAAAGAGAAAATATAAACTTCAACTAAACGTGTTTTTATATTTTCAAGTGTTTTTTGAAGATAAATTTTCCTTCCAAAATTTTTGCAAAAAATTATGGTAGAAAACAAGAGAATTTGTTCTAATTTACGTTGTCCATTGTTTTCACGAACAGCTTAAAACAATGAAAATTGAGTGAAGTTATTAACACAAGTAAAGACATTAAAAGAAATGAGAATGAATGTTTTATAAAACTTAGCGAGCAAAACTTCAATTTAAAACTAGCAAAGAAGTTAACTAACTTTATATCTATTGACGAGAAACTACGACATGATCTTTTGCTTAATTATTATTTTTTTCGATTAGTCGATGAAAAACATGTAATGCAAGAGAAATAGATAGATAGATAGATAGATAGATAGATAGAGAAGAAGCTTAATTACATTGTTAAGAGGGTATCTATCCAATGCTTTTAGAGAGTGATTGAAGAAAAGGAGATGAGACACTAGGAGTTGAATTCATGGATATTTAAGAGGCACAAATCCGATCCTTTAGAAAGTGATTAAAATTAAAAAGTGTAGAAAGCCATTCATAGTGTGACACTTGTCCCTCACTCTAAATTATACATAAAATCCACCCAGGGGTAATATGGTCTTTTGACCGGTTTTTCTTTTCCACCTCAATTTTCAAACGCATATATCTCTTAAACGACAAACTTTTAGAAAAAACCGATTTCACCAAAATTTTTAAAATTTGATTCTTTTTAATTTGGTATAAATCTTTTTAATTTTTTCGAAACTTTTTTTTTGACATATTCATTGGGTCATGATTTTCATGATGTTTTTGCTATTTTCGACCCTATTTTTTACCTTGAAAATTGCCGAATCATAAAATACTTAAAACACAAAAGTTGTAGATTTTGATTCACTCTTTACCCAGAAATTTGAGTCACTCAATTCGGATATGATATGAGTGAGATATCGCACGTTAAAGATGACGTTTTAGTCATATTTGTTGCACACAAGGTGTTTGATGAAATGTCTAGCTTATAATTTTAGTATTAAAATTGCGTTAAATGGTCTAATTTTTGTCCCACAATGCATTATTTATAATTTTATTAATGTAACATTCAAAAAGTGATATTTTTTAATCATTATTATTTTTAAATATACATTTAGTTCATCAGTTAGGTTATTAGGTTCATCAGTTATGTTATTAGGTTCATCAGTTAGATTATGAACAAAGCATAATCTAACTGATGAACCTATAACCTAACTGATGAACCTATAACGTAACTGATGAACCTAATAACCTAATTGATGAACCTAATAACGTAACTGATGAACTAAATTTATATTTAAAAATAATAATGATTAAAAAAACATCACTTTTTAAATGTTACATTAATAAAATTATTAATAATGCATTGTGAGACAAAAATTAGACCATTTAACGCAATTTTAATACTAAAAATATAAGCTATACATTTCATCAAACACCTTGTATGCAACAAATATGACTAAAACATTATCTTTAACATGTGATATCTTACTCATATGACATCGGATTTGAGTGATCCAAAAACATGTGTAAAGAGTGAATCAAAATTTACAACTTTCGTGTTTTAAGTATTTTATGATTCGGCAATTTTTAAGGTAAAAAATAGGATCGAAAATAGCAAAAACATCAAGAAAATCATGACCCAATGAATATGTCAAAACAAAAGTTTCGAAAAAATTAAAAAGATTTATACCAAATTAAAGAGAATCAAATTTTAAAATTTTTGGTGAAATCGGTTTTTTCTAAAAGTTTGTCGTTTGAGAGTAATGTGCGTTTAAAATTTAAGGTGGAATTAAACAAACGGGTCAAATGACCAAAATGCCCTCTAACCGAAACTATTAAAGAAAAAAAGGAGGGAGTGGGTGGGGAACACATGGCACTAGCTTAGTGGCTTTCTAGACTTTTTAATCTTTTTCACTTTTTAAGGGATCGCAACTCGAAAGAGGCAACACTTAGAATCTTTGAAGCATATGCTCTCATACGCTAATGTCAACGCCTCACATTGCTTCCCTGTTTATCTTATCTCTAATCAGGTCAACGCCAGCTTATCTCATTTTTATAATACACTAGCAGAGTGTCTCCGCACACTGCACGGCGAGTACCTTTTGATTAAAGTCCACGCTCCAACAAAATAACAATGACAAGCTACCCGTTTCTAGCGGTTTTGATGGTCCTATCAGCGTTGTTTTCGGACGGATTTTATTGGCTAGTCAAACTGGTGGCGACTGCGTTCCTGATTAAACCGGTTGAACCCGTTGGTCTGATCTGGTTTTAAAAACCATATGTACTATTAACTAGTTTGCATATAAACTATATGAAGCTTTGTGAGATTTATTAGTTTGTGCAATATATATAATAACATATACTTTTTTTTAAGAATATTTTAAAATAATATTTATTAGAATAGTTGAAAAGTTAATAGGTAGTTATGGTTATAGACAATTTTTTTTCCCTTATATTAAATTATTTGGTATTTTTTAAATTAATTTTTTAAAACATGTTTAAATAAAGTGCTTTAAAGTGTAATAACTAAGCTACTAAAGTTGTACTTATTAAATTCTGTCATTAGAAATAAATATGTTAACTTAATATTTTAAAACTTCTATTTTTGGATATTCTCAAATGCTTTATAATCTACTAGATATAAACCCTCTATCCACCTCTTCTTGTTTACGAATTATAAACCTTCTATAGATTAACATTTGCAGTAATTACAACTGTGGAAACAAACCCACAATACAAAGTCTTATTAAAATCATAAAACAAAAAAGAGCGTACAATGAGTACATACTAGAAACAAAGGGTAAAACCCTAAAACTAAATATGAACTTGTGAGGTTGTGAGCCACTTATGGGCTATTATGCTAAGATCCCTCTCAAATTCGCAATGCTTCAGCGTGAAACGTTGAGAGTTTTGTTAGTCAGAAAACGAAAGAGTGGTCCAGAGTGTAGCTTAGTAAACACATCTGCAATCTGTAAAACAGAATGAACAAATGGTAGAGAGATAGTGCCATCACGAAGATGATAGCTGTAACACCCCCAACTCAAATATGGCAGCTATCGTGCTGGGGGTATTACGAAAATAGAAACCAGGCACATTTATAGTAAACGACCACAACTCGGGACGTTTGAAATGTGACCAAAACATATCATTCGATTTACAAACCGTTTAGAGTACAAGTACTCTTTAGTCAAAGTTGCAGCGGAAAAGTAAATAGAGTTTGCAGCGGAAAAATAAACAAAGTATAGCAGCGGAAATGTAAAAGACACAAAAGGTTTGACGAATGACATGTAAAAATAGGGTAGTAAAGTAGTTAAGCTGCCGTGACAGAATACCACTCCAGCCAATGCCACTCCTCCACGCCCATTATATCATCATGCCAAGCTAAACATCATTACCTGAAAATACATGCTTAAAAAGTCAACACAAAGGTTGAGTGTAATCCATAGGTTTAAAATATAAAGTTGAGCACAAGGTTTAATCATAAGATATGAGCAACATATGCTAATATCGGGTAATCAAGATAACAACCAATGTATAGAGGCATCCCTGTGCATATAACATTGTTGATGATGCTAAGCTCATGACACGCAAACGTTAACCACAATCATAATATCAATATAACCGCGGAATTTCATAGTATAACAATGCCCTCAAGGTCGAGCACTTGCCATTTACTCGACAAATCGAATATAGTACACCACAATTTGCCTATCTAGCAAAAGGAGTGGGAGGGTCAATTCCTATAGCGCTATATCCCTATATTCGCGTTCACTCGCAAGTGATTAATGGTTCATGATCTGAGGGTCTTGCATAGGCAAGGCAGAGCTACTTAGCACATCGTCAGGAAAGCATACCAATCAGGAAAGCATACCAAAAATACTTGTGCTCAGAAAACATTTAAAGCATGTATCTCACCCCATGGGTTTATAAACATTTAAAAGATAAAAAGTGGGGCTATGAATCACACCTTAACAACAGCAGGTAACGAGATATATATGTCAACCAAACAAATACGCCTCACAGCAGACAATCCTCAGCACAACCTAATCATATAAATATCATAACTCAGCAATAGTACTCGAATACTTTAATAGTTAATGCTTGAATGAAGTTTTATAAAAGATGATGGCGTTTGAAAGAAAACATTTTCCAAAAGTAGTCTCGTGTGGAAGAAAGATAGAAAAGAATAAGTCGGCGAACCCTCGAAACATACATGAAGACAAAAGAAGACTCGAAGAATACTCGTCAAAAGAAAAGAAAAAGTAAAGAATAAAAGATAACAAAGACACGATCGAATAAAATGACAATCCTAATAAGTCTCGGTTTTACCCATTTCCCAAAATATTAATAAGAATATATTTGGTAAAGTATAGTAAAGATAATAAATAATTTTAGTAAATTTCGGCATGACCTGCCCGTTTATAAAGCATTTCCCGAGTCAACGACTCTTTTATATACAAATAACGTTAATAATAATATAAGTGTAGACATTAATATGATTGGATATATCATTCACGTTGTCCATTAGTTGTTCAGGTTTATCGACCATTTCGTATAGTTCGGGTTCCAGGTACGTTAAGATCTTTAAGGGCCTAACGTACCCTACCGTCTCGTGTACCAAAGGGTCCATAAGTCCAAATAACCATAGCCGCAAATCCAATACGTCCAATACAAGTTCACAAGTCATAATCCAATACGTCCAATACAATTTACATTTTAGATTTCATATTTGTTATTCCATATTAATATTTACCGTTTAAACGTTTAAAACTAATAATAATAATAATAATAATAATAATAATAATAATAATAAATATCCGAGACTAAAACCATATCCGTACAACAACGCCAATCCCATATACCTCGCCTCAACCAAATATACCAATACTAATCCTAAACCAAAACGGCTAACCCATATACCACAACCAAATACAATTCGCACAACACTTCGGCTTAACCAAATCTCATCCAAATTAAATAACCAAACAACCAAAGTCACCAACAACAACAATAATAACAAAAGTATACCACCCACCACCACCACCATGGCTCGGTGGTGGTGACTCGTGGCTACCGAGACAAAACCAAACCAAACGGACCTCGAAATCTTACCATAACCACAAAAATATATACTCCCTTCGTCACTAAACAATAAACAACAACAAGAAATCCAAACCCTCACCGAGTCAACCGAGTTGACTCGGTGAGTTGACCGAGTCATTACCCAAGGAGACCAAAAAGGAGAAACCACACGAGTTTTGTTATTAAAACCTTAAATAAACATGTTTTTATAAAAGAAAACAATATAAATTCGGATTAAATCAAATTATAAAATTAGGGTTTCGTTTAAAATGTGTTTTTATTAATAAAACATGATTAAAAAGTGGTGGGGAGTGCTCGGTTACCAAAAGAACACGGTGGGGGAGGGTGGCGGCTCGTGGTGGCGAATAACGNTTACCAAACTACCAAAATATATACTCCCACTCGTTACCAAACGCAACCAAAACATCAAAACATACAAACCCTCACCGAGTCAACCGAGTTGACTCAGTGAGTCAACCGAGTCGCGACCCTACGTGACCAACAAGCAATCCACACGAGTTTTTATCCTTTAAAACATATCAAAAACATTTTTAATAAAAAGAAAATCAAAAACAATTCGGATTTAATAAATAACGAAAATTAGGGCTTGTGTTTAAATGGGTTTTTATTAAAGAAACATGATGAGAATGAGGTGGGGATGACTCGTATACCACGGAACTCATCGGAAAAATGAACGGCGGCGAAGATGGCGGCGGTTCGATTCTAAAAATGGCCGTGGAAGGCGCGTCGGGGGGTTTGGGGTGAAACGGGTTGCGGGGATGAGTCGGGGATGTCCCGATCTATCAATGGGGATAGGTGGTGTTGTTGGAGATGGCCGGAAAAATCTCCGGTGGCCGGAAAAGTGGCCGGAGTTTGGGTGTGGCCGACGGCGTGGGAAGAGAGAGAAAGAAGAGAGAGAAAGTAAGAGTGTGTGTGTGTTTTTAGTGATAGAAAATGAGGTGAAGTATTTTAGTGGGGGGGTTTATATAGGTGGAAGGTTTGGGTGGGTTTGAAATTAAGGAAAGTGTAGGGTGTTTATTGAAAATAAACTCAAGGGACTGGTTTCGCCAATAGGGTAAACTTTTCATAAAAACGGTTCGGGACTCGAATGACATAGCAAACGGACTCGAAAAATTACGAAACTTGCGCCATTGTTCACGAAATAGTTTTTCCAATAAAATCAAGCATAAACTTCAGAGTTTTTCTCAAACTCAAAATAAATCAAATAATTTGGCAAATGAAACAAATTCGAGTTTTCTAGGTTGTGCTGAGTAAATCAAGGAATAAATTCTCGTTCCTAATATATCTCACGCTCCTCAATTCCAATTTATCATGCTTTAAAGTTTTAAAACGTTTCAGGCTCTAAAAATAGAAGTTTGGCTAGGATTAGGTTTTAGGAAAAATACCAGGTGTTACATTTCCCGATACCTTCATCCTGTTTCCCGTAGCATTTTAGGGCTTCCCTAGTTTTCCATTTCCTTTTGTTCCCTTTAGGTTGATTTATTCTCATTTACGTTAGTTATATTTTCCATTTTCGTTAATTTAACGTACCACAACACCAAGTAAATCTCTCAATCTAACATACAAGCATTTTAATCTCGATCTTTTCACGAAGCTTTCCATTCACACCTCGTTGGGGTACGACCCGGGAAATCACTTCCCGGTCTCACTAATATCACATTGCACGAGTTTACGAGGCAATCTTTTTCCTAAAAGGTTTACTTGTATTTATCCACGTCTTGTTATCCTCACGATAACACTGACCTCACTTTGTTGGTATTTTTGATAAATTGTTTT
>LBNU01001462.1:35296-49691 GCA_014162995.1 Artemisia annua
CAACCAAACGGACCCTCTAAAACTACCAAACTACCAAAATATATACTCCCACTCGTTACCAAACGCAACCAAAACATCAAAACATACAAACCCTCACCGAGTCAACCGAGTTGACTCGGTGAGTCAACCGAGTCGCGACCCTAAGTGACCAACAAGCAATCCACACGAGTTTTTATCCTTTAAAACATATCAAAAACATTTTTAATAAAAAGAAAATCAAAAACAATTCGGATTTAATAAATAACGAAAATTAGGGTTTGTGTTTAAATGGGTTTTTATTAAAGAAACATGATGAGAATGAGGTGGGGATGACTCGTATACCACGGAACTCGTCGGAAAAATGAACGGCGGCGAAGATGGCGGCAGTTCGATTCTAAAAATGGCCGTGGAAGGCGCGTCGGGGGGTTTGGGGTGAAACGGGTTGCGGGGATGAGTCGGGGATGTCCCGATCTATCAATGGGGATAGGTGGTGTTGTTGGAGATGGCCAGAAAAATCTCCGGTGGCCGGAAAAGTGGCCGAAGTTTGGGTGTGGCCGGCGGCGTGGGAAGAGAGAGAAAGAAGAGAGAGAAAGTGAGAGTGTGTGTGTGTTTTTAGTGATAGAAAATGAGGTGAAGTATTTTAGTGGGGGGTTTATATAGGTGGAAGGTTTGGGTGGGTTTGAAATTAAGGAAAGTGTAGGGTGTTTATTGAAAATAAACTCAAGGGACTGGTTTCGCCAATAGGGTAAACTTTTCATAAAAACGGTTCGGGACTCGAATGACATAGCAAACGGACTCGAAAAATTACGAAACTTGCGCCATTGTTCACGAAATAGTTTTTCCAATAAAATCAAGCATAAACTTTAGAGTTTTTCTCAAACTCAAAATAAATCAAATAATTTGGCAAATGAAACAAATTCGAGTTTTCTAGGTTGTGCTGAGTAAATCAAGGAATAAATTCTCGTTCCTAATATATCTCACGCTCCTCAATCCAATTTAACATGCTTTAAAGTTTTAAAACGTTTCAGGCTCTAAAAATAGAAGTTTGGCTAGGATTAGGTTTTAGGAAAAATACCAGGTGTTACAATAGCGAGGGAAATGACAATCCCTCTCAGTATGCTCGGTGCATTCATGAAACATCAAGTTACACGCAGTCTGAATAGCACTACAATTATTACAAGGTAATTGAGTAGAATGGCTGATACGAACACCCATATCAGTAAGTAACCAACTTAACCAAACAACCTTATAGCAGTCACAACCATGTCTCAATACTCAGCTTCGACAAAGATTTAGAAATAACATCTTGTTTATTACTCTTCCACGAAATAAAGGAATCACCAAGAAATCCACAAAACCCTATAGTAGATTTGTGAGAAACATAATTACCCAATCAGAATAACAATAAGCGTATTGGTATAAGGTAGACGTAGAATGAAACAAAGTGTCTGAAATTGAGTACCCGAAGATACGTAAGAATGTGTAAAACAACAGCCTAATGAACCGTTGTGGGAGGCGAGAAAAATTGACTAACAATATGAACTGCATAAGATATATCTGAACGTGTAACTCTAAGAGAAACCTAACTTCCCACAATCACCCAATACATCTAGAGTGTATTTTTCCTTAGCATCAATAGGAATATATATTCAACTATTTTGTTTGTAATTCTTGCACGATCAAGTAAATTAGCTATATACTTAGGCTCAGACAAGACATAGCCTTTTGGTGAAGAAGCAACCTTAATACCAAGAAAATAACATAGTAATCCTAAATTCTTTATAGCAACATGACGAGCTAACTCAGACTTCAATGATTAAATTCCAAGACAATCATCCCTAATAATAATTATATTATCAATATATAACGACAAAAGCATACGCCGATCATTAGAATGTTTAACAAACAATGCCGAATCAAGATGGCTAAAGACAAACCCAAGAGAGGTAACTAATGTTGCAAATTTCTCATACCAACGACGTGGTGTCTATTTGAGACCATAAAGAGATTTTATGAGCTTGCAAACTTCTCATGGTTTGTGAATTCACCACGGGGTGGTGTCATATAAACAATAAACTTATTCATTCAGGTCACCATTCAAAAAGGATTTTTTTTTTACTTCCATTTATGACTAGAAGCAACTGCAAACAAAGTACTAACATTTATTATTTATGCAACAAGAGCAAATGTATCTACATAATCCGTACCATACCCTTGAACATAACCTTCATCAACAAGACGAGCCTTATATTACTCAATTGATCCATCATATTTAGTTTAATCTTGTAGACCCAAAGAGAGCCACAAGTACGCTTTCCAACTTGCAATGATACTAAGTCCCACATCTTTGTTTGATGCTATGCATGCCATAGCAACCTACCAAAGTAGATCACAAATATCCTCTGTATAAGACACAGGTCATGAAAACGATGTATAGAATCAATAAACAAGCTAAACATACTAGAATAACAATAATAAACAAAATCATCCTTTTTTGTATAATTACAATTAAGCTTTGGTCGACCACTTGGAGGAGAACCAACAACAACTTTAGTAGATGATTCGGTATTCGTAGGAGGAGGTTGAGTACGGGTTTTAACTAGTGGTGTTTCAGTAGAGGTGGGTTCTACTTCACTAGTAGTTGTTTTTTAGGTATTTCTAGCGGGTATTTCTTAGGTTTGTTCTATTATGATAGGAGTCAAAACCGGTAGAGTTTGTTTAATTTCATCATAAATTAGATCCAATTTAATGAGTTCAGATCTAGTCAAGTGATGTAAACTAGAGGGAACATAAAAATAGGGAACATGTTCTAAAACCTCAACATAACGTAAAGTGTACAATTCTAGACCGACCGAATCATACAAACAATAAACCTTTGACCATTACTATAACACCTCCAAAATCGGGTCCAGCGGAAACATACATGTCACTGGGGTGATACTTAATTGGTATCCCAACACAAGGAGTAAAGAACGGTATTTATCTCAACCGTTTAGAATAAATTTCGCTATTAAAAACAATGAGTTTACATATTTCAAAAGTATTGCGGAAATAGGCCCATAAAACAAATGGAAGTGGTCCAAATTGTTTATCAGAGACATCTATGACCATGCCATGCCGTTTGCCAAGTGCCTCCAAGAGTAAGTTATCACCTTAGGAAACCTGAAAATACATGCTAAAAAGTGTCAACACAAAGTTTGGAGAGTTCATAGAGTTTATATAAAAACAGTTAAAGTGATTCGAGTTTGTGAGATAATAAAGTAAATAGTGGGTTACATTGTCATACACCCATAGTTCGTTTGTTGTTTGCCCTAACCGGGTCAATAGTTGAGTGAATCAATAGTGTTTGTATAAAAATCAGTTGAACACAAGTTTCAAGATTTAATAGACAGTAGGCCCCGTTTTTGCACCCATAAATTCAGTAGTTGCAGTACTGTATCATGACTACGGTACCTCCTTATTGCTCTAAGTCTCATGAACACAGCCCTTAACATGTGTGACATCATAAAAATGACGTAAGTTACTCACATCATAGGGATGATGTAAGTAATAGTGCCCTCGTGTAGGAGTTTGCCAACATCCTATTGTCCTTCAAATAAAGTGCATTTGGTTACCTATCCGGCTAACACAAATGGGGCGTCAACTGCCAATAGATCTGTTCACTATATTCGCGTTCACTCGCAAGTGACTAAGGTTCATGATATGAGGGACTTTCAGTGGCAAAAGTGTGTCTTAGGCAATAATAATCAGGGGAGCATACAGAAAAATACTTGTGTTCATGTTTGTAGCATGTAATATGTTTCAATAAATAAATAGAGTGTTTCGTCAATCGAGTAAAATGTTTAAGATAAACGAGTAAAATTTGTATGTAAAACGAGCATGTATCTCCCCCAAAGAGTTCAAAATAATTAAAAGAGGTGCTATGACTCACCTCAGGAATTAGCAGTCTGATAGTGAAAGGAATCAAATAGTGATAGTGTGCAGCACCGACAGGCGACCTAGATTAGTATGGCATAGTTTAGTTCATAATTCTAGCTTAAGACTCGATGAATGTAAATAAGTTTAAAAGTTTTCAAAACGTTTTTGTTATTGTTGCTTGTGTGGCAGCATTTAAGTTTAGAAATAGTTTGGTAGATGTTGGCTTGCATTGGCTCTCGGAAGGGCTTAAGTATTAAGTATCATATATCAAAAGTATCGAGAACGAATAGGATTCTGATTCGACGATAACTAAAAGGTAAAGTGTGGAGGTAATGAATATTAGACGTTTTCGGAAAACGAGAACGGTGTTGTAAAAATTTTGTATGTATATATCTAAATATTTATAGGTATTTAAATGTAAATATTAGTTTATAAAAATGGGTAAGTAAATGTCTTTAAGTAAAAGTTTTATCTAAAGTGTTCTTATTTGTAATAAAGTTAAACCATACACTAAACTCAATTAAGTTTGTAAATGTCACAATTTCTATACTGGAAAGATACACCATTTTGTATTATTTTCCAAACTCATAAGTTCTTATAAATCAAATACATTTCGTTAAGTCTAAATGAGTCATTATAAGGAGTATTTATGATCAAAATAAGTTAGTATTATATTTTTATTAGTTTGATATCGTTAAGAGTTTTAATGATGTGAAAATAATAAGTTTTAGTTACGAGATATGGTTTAGAAAATATGTTTAGTAAATTTGAGTACGTCGTGAAAAGATGTCGGGGCGAGTAAGACTAGTGAGTCAAGAATGAGTCACGGAAAGTCGAAATGTCATAAGTAACTCATACGCACACTATATGTTTATGTGAGGTGGGCCATGGTTGGGCTTACAAAAAAAACCAAACGGACCCTTGGCTAACTGGGCTTCAGCCCAAACCGTTATTCCCTAGCAATTTTGTTTACACCGCTTTTGTGTTTCATTTGAATATTGTACAAGGGCATTCCCAAACGTTTGACTCGACACAAGGTTTAGACCAAAGATATGTTTCGTCAATAACTTCTTAGCTACTTCCTGACTTGACCAAGGACTCGTTGTGCCAAAGAAATTTACTAACAAGAGGGACGACATAGGTTACGACTCGATCACGATGGTTAACCAAAATAAACGTTAATTAAGCATGCTACTATGAGCTCTGCGATTCGACACAGGTTTAAGAGCTATGAATGGCACCACCAAGTGGGAAAATTTCCCATTTGATTCACTCCTTTTTGGCTTAACCAAAACCACTCCAAAACTATTTTTAACAACACTACGACTTAAGTCAAAACATCAAGAAAATTAGGCTACGCATTGCCACAAAACCAAAACGAATATGATTTCGAGCCATAGTAGATTTAGGTGTCGACTTGTGTAAAATTGCTACCACACAAAGGCTTTTAATAACGACTTAACGAATGACAAAACAGATTTTTTGATTTAACAAACATATCAACTATCATCATAATCAATCCATTGTTTTAATTGGTTATTCAAAATCAAGGCTTAACAAAACTACTTTCACAAACATAGTCACAGGTTCGATCCATCAACAAAACTATTATCACATATTCAATTGTTCAATTTTTATTAACATCAAACGAAAACTAAGCCATACACATGAGTGATTAGAGATTCGAATGAAACCAAAACAAGAAATACTAGAATGCTTACAACAGGTAGAACCGATTAACAAGAAGGTCAAGTAAAGATCAAAACCCGTATCCGTCTTCAAGCAATCCACACCCCTTCGACTCAGAACGTATCCCCTTTGAAACTAACTATGAATTTGTTTGTGAAGTTTTGAGAGTGTGTGGACTTGCTTGTGGATCCGATGGGTTTATATAGTAATAGCACAAGGGAGGTTTGCCCCTCCTCAACTAGCTGGTCAGTCGATCTTGTAGCCTAAAAAGTGTAACGCTTCATCATCATCTAGTCACCTCTTGTGCTTATGTGTTGACTTCCAATATGTAGACAAAGAGGAAGGAATCCCGCTGAAGTGTTAGGACCGTTTGGAGTCTTGTTGTCATGAAGTCGGATCAGACCTGGGTTTACCAGGTGGTGGGGATGGTGATGACGTTAGGGTTCAGGGGAGCAGCGTGGAAGAAGGAGATGAAAGAGATGGAGCTAGGGATGGCAAAAACACCTGAACCCGACGGGGAAACCCGAAACCCGAAACCCGAACTAATTGGGGCGGGTTGGGGCATGCTAATCGGGTTACGGGGCGGGTTTGGGGATTAAACGGGGATTTTAATCGGGTTTGGGGCGGGAACCGGAGTATCCTCGCCCCGCCCCGCCCCACCCGATTAATATATACACATACACAAATATATCTATACTTATATAGTATTTTGTTAGTATTTACGTAATAAAAAAATATTACTCTAATATTGTTAGTTTTTTAATATTTGTTAAAATGCAAAATTGTGATTATAGAAACTCGTTTAGTGTCATATTTTTAAGTTTTAATTTTTGACGGTATAATTTATTATTATTTATGCATAATACTATCGTTGAAAACTTAATATAGCTTGTTTGTAATTGATAGTTAATAAGTTCGTTATTACTAATGGTCTAAAAATAACAATAAATGTGAAATGGTGCGATTTTGGTCAAGAATAGCACCCAAAGGGGACGCCCCGATAAGATCCCCGATTAATATGGGGCGGGTTTGGGGGACAATCACGCCCCAACGGGGTGCCCCGATTAGATCCCCGATGGGGATTGGGGCGGGTTTGGGGAGAACTTTGATAATTGGGTTTAGGGATGGGGATGGCCGCCCCGCCCCGTTGCCATCCCTAGATGGAGTGTGAAAATGGGAGGTGAAGTGTACGAGGGATAAGATATGTGTATATATGTATTATTTATTTTATCACTTTTTTTTTTTTTGTATTTTAATTTCAATTGTAATATAATTTGTTTTGGGTATGTATAAATTAAAAGATGAAGGTTAGGTAAAAGGTGAGGTGTGAGAATGCTTTTAATTTTGAAGTGCTCGAGGGGAATTAAACGAACCTCGGGCTTTAATGAACCCCGGTATTAAATTATTAAACTTATGTCATACTATCGCGGTGTTGGTACGCGTGCGGTTTTAGTAAAATGGAACGTGAGTTTTGCCACATTGCTTGTTTGGCGATAATAGTCGTTGCTTTATAGTTTAAATGAAAGTAAAAAAAATCTAAACATGAAAATGGTTAATTAGACCTTCATAATAAATTACTTCGTGTTTAGCGATAATTAATGACTAGGTAAATTATGGGGTATTACAATTACCATAACCCGAAAAGACATAAGGTAGATTTAGGAGACAACAAGGTACATTCGACACGTTCTAAAACCTAAACATGACGTGAAGTGTACAATTCTAGACCATCCAAATCATACCAACAATAAACCTTTTGACCATTACCATAACCCGAAAAGATACACAAGGTAGATTTAGGAGACAACAATGTACATTCGACATGTGGTTTAAGAACGAAAAAAGTACAACCTAATACAACAAACAAAAGAAATCAGGGACGTGGCCATAAAATAAAAAGAGATTTTCTAGAATTATAAGAGGTCCGGGTCTTATTTACAACATACGTAGCAGCAAGAACCACTTCCCCCAATAGAAACTAGGAATCTTGGCAGACAAAAGAAAGATCTTGTTGTTTCAAAGAGATGGCGATGCTTACATTTTGCAACACCATTTTGTTTAGGAATGTTAATACAAGAAATTTGGTATATTTTCCCATATGAAGCAAGCAAAGATGTATAATCTTTGGAAGTGTATTCACCCACCAAATCACAACCCAAACATTTTATGACACCTAAGTGTTTTGTTTTTACAAGAGCTCCAAAACCATAAATATTGAAAGAAAATCATAGCAACGTTTTATAAGGTTAAGTGTAACGAGTATAATCATAAATAAATCAAACATTGTATTTGAAACCTCCTTTTATAGAAACAGGAGAAGGTCCCCACACTTCAAAATGCATGAGATCAGAAGGAGCATTAAAAATGATACACTTTTATTAAATAGCAAGGCTAAAAATTTTGTAAGCTTACAACCACTACACTCAGAAATATCATGACTTTTTAACTGTCCTAATGCCCCTAGACACTAAAAACTTTAAACGAGATGCAAAAACATGACTTAAATGAGAAATCCATTGGTTCTTTAAATTACTCCAAGATATAGAGTCCCCCTTCCCAATGTCCTGTCCTGATCACTTTTTAATTTCGTCGGTCATGTATACAACAATCTAAAATAGAAAATTTGACAACGTATCCTAAATCACATATTTGACCAACATAAGCAAGATTCATAGTATGAATTGGTATATATTAAACATCAAACAGCAAAACAGATGGTGTGAATATAGCGCCAACACCTGCTAATGGCATACAACTAGGGCTGTAAACAAACTAAACGTTCAGTGAACATTTTAAGAACCGTTGGGTAAAATGTTTTTTTATGTTCGTTTATTTATTAAATAAACGAACATGAATAATATTTTACGTTCGTTTAGTTAAGTGAATGAACATCAACAAAAGTCGTGTCCGTTCATTTATGTTTGTGAACATTTGATTATGTGTTTGTTAACGTCGTTTATGTTCATTTATTTGTTTATGTTCGTATAAATCATATCTTTTAATTTTATAACTCCAAAATTGTTTAAACAAAACAACACTTATAAAATGATATATTGTTTATAATTTAATAAAGTTTATGTTTGTTTATCAATGTTTATATATGTTCGACCATTTATGTTCGTTTAGTGTCTTAACGAACGAATATAAACGAACATGAACAACTCATTTTCTTAATAAACGAACATGAATAAGAAAATTCGTCAGTTTAAGCGTTCGTGTCCGTTTATTTGTCCGGTTAAAATTATATGAATGAATATGTACAAGACTTCGTTCGTGTTTGTTCGGCTTGTTTATAGCCCTACATACAACCACCATTAGCAACCATAATCGATTTGCGAAATCAATATTTAAAGAAATAAATTGAGACAAAAGATGACCCATATGATAACTAGCACCATAATCCAAGATCCACTTGGCAAAGGCAATACTTGAGGATGACAAACCATTATCAGAAGAGGTTGCTAAGGTTTTGGAGTGGAAGGCTAGGAACTACTGAAATTGCTCAATCAAAGATGGATCCAAAGAAGGTGCAACAACACCATTATTAGGTTGAGATGGTCGTTGTTGTTGTACTTGTGAATTCTGAGGTGTCTGATGTTTTCCTTTCAGAGCATTAGGACATTAATACTTTCAATGACCAATCTATTTGAAGTAAGCACACTCATCAATAGCAACCTTGAGGTAGGCCTATTTTAAGTGCAAGTGGATGTCGTGAAACTATGTGGCGCAACAAAAATAGATGGATCAACAAACTTATTATCATTCTGAGACTTCAAACGAATCTCTTCTATCAGTTCATTAACAACAGATGGCAAAGGATTACAATGGAGAATAGAGCCTCGCAGACCTTCAAAATCATGTCGTAATGCCATTAGGAACTGAACCAAAAGCCCTGAGTCTCTCCTAGTGATATAAGGTGCAAAACTTCTTAGTTCTGCCGTTTCTATTAGCGCCAGCTAGTCCCACAAGTCTAAAAACCCGAAACTAATCAATCAAATACAAAACCCTAATACGAACAACCAAATAACCAAAAACAAACAAACAAACCCTAATAACAAATCGCGAAAGCATGTGGCAGTCAAATAACAATCAAACATGTAAATCTAAATAAAATCAAACAAAAGAAGTATAAAACAAAACAGACTAACCGATTACCAAATTGAAGTTTGATCTACAATACTAACAACACTGAAAGCTCTGATACCATGTGGAAACCAATCGTACATTGCAAAGTCTTATTGAATTGATAAAACAAAGAATTACGTACAATAGATATATATACATATACATATATATATATATATATATATATATATATATATATATATATATATATATATATATATATATATATATTAGAAACAAAGGGTAAACCCTAAAATTAAATATGAGCTTGTGAGCACTTACGGGCTATTATGCTAACAACAACATCTTCAAATACTGGTTTATAAATTATAAGACATATCTATAGACGTGGAGTCTGTGAAATTTATCCACATAAATTTTATTGGAGCAACAAATTCATATCTAAGATAAAAACATGAGTTTAAATCTATACTACTTTTAAAGAGTGCATTTTTTTTAAGTTAAATCTTGAAATCTCGAAACTCGAGTCAGTGTAGTTTACCTAATTTACAGCTAAGTACCATTTAAACTTGACAACATTTCAAAAACTTTGCAACTCAAATTATGTATTTTTTTTATCAATTTTAAGTTTGACAACTTTTCAAAATAAAATTCTATATTAATTTTAAAAAGCACAAGTTCTGTATTTCAAAACACTCACGCTTTGCATCAACGGTCAAACAGAATCACGATTTCGTAAGTATAATTATTTGCTGCTATAAACCGTCGCTTTGCGCGGGTACAAGTCTAGCGTATAAAATCAATTGAGACCCACTCATTCTCCGGTAATTATGTCAACGCCCCACATTGCTTTCCTAATCAGCTAAATATCTAATCAGGTCAACGGCCAGCTAGCCTCATTTTTTCCAGTAGAATAAATTGAACTCTCTATCCACCTTCAAGTATGAGTCACAGAGATTGGATGTCAAAGGAAGTGAATTTAACTTGCACCCAAACAGGATTAGACAATCAATCAATCCATGTGAGACCAATTTCTCGAATTCACTAGTAAGATAAAGCAATTGTTTCATCTCTAAGTGAGTTTTATTTTTAGGATTGATTTCAACGTATACTTTATTCGTGTAACACCAAATTAATAAACCAATGAGTTGTTTAAATCTATCCATCAAAATGGTAACAGATTATTAATTATTTGCGTTCATCAATGTTTTTGATTCCAACAAAATTGTAGATAATTGGACATCATGCAAAAAAATAGGCAATGCCTGTATCATTTTGCATGAGCCTGATAACTTATTTGCCCATTTGCGATTCTTTGACTAAATTTTTTTATTTTTTTTATTTAATTTAATTTTTTATTTTTTATTTTTTTTTGGATGTAGACATGATTTTTGACTTCCATAAACCTACTTTCCAATTTGAGATTTAAGATATAATAGATACATTTACTTTTGTTTAATTATAGTTTTGAAAGTTGACAATCGAATTTGCTTTCTTTTATTAGATGAAAGCATGCATAGTAGTTAATTTAATTATCAGTTATGTCGTACTACGGAGTAGTTTGTTACTGACAACTAGTTAAAGGAGCCTACGACTTTTTGTTTAGAGAATTGTTTTCTTATTGATTAATCAAAGGATTTGAAAGCTACAGAATGTATATTAAACTTATTGGTTGGTTTTGTCTTCGTCGCTTACAGTTAAAGGATTACTCTATTCACTTCACACTATCACTCCATTTCACATTAATGCTGCATCATCCCTCCCCATATGTAAATATATAGGAAATGCATGTGGAACGGAAGCCGCTTGCAAGATGATCTTGAACGGTTGCTGGATAGGTGGTGGGGGAGGGGGCGATGTGGTGTTTCCACACATCACCGTATCGATCACCACTCTTACCATTTCGTCCATCTATCCTAGGCAGAGTCTCAATGATCTTGCTCAATGAAACACAAATTTTTTTTAAGTGTAATCCGCCTGGCTTTATTAAAATTCTGCAATAACTTAAAAGCAAGTTAATTAACAATAGAATGATGCAAGGATAAATCTGTTCGAACATAATTCAAAATATTTCTAAAAACTTAAATCTAATGAACATAGTACAATAATATAATTAAATAGTTATATAAATGTCCTATAAGAATGAGTTCGTTGTTTATATCCTTTACGAATTATCTGAAGCCTGAGCGAGCACATAAAGCTCAATATTAATTTTATTTTATTTAATATTTATACTTATGGAAAACTACGTTGAGAAAATTAAGAACAAGCCATATATGCTAATATTACGTTTAGTTTAGTATAAATGAAGCCGAAATAAAA
Organism: Artemisia annua; assembly: GCA_014162995.1. NCBI lineage: Eukaryota > Viridiplantae > Streptophyta > Magnoliopsida > Asterales > Asteraceae > Artemisia > Artemisia annua. The sequence goes on from LBNU01001462.1 coordinate 47,291, forward strand.
GATTTCAGTAAGGAATATACCTGGCCGAAATTAATTACTTATGTCAACCTGCTAATATAGCATACCACCTTGCTACTCCCTTAGTCTCATATTAAGTGTTGACAATTGTATCTTGGATTGCCCCATATTAAGTGTACATTACTATAAATGAAGGAATCTTGATAACTAAATTTCCAATTTTGTCCTTTGACTTTTACATTAATTGTAATAATTTATTACACCTGAACTTTGTGCTTATATTAATTGAGGGTATAATTGTCATTTTGTTAACAATCAATTGTAATAATTTAGTACACCTAAAACTTTGTGATTTTTTGTTATGGACACTTAATATGGGACGGGGGGAGTATAAATTAAAACTAAAAACTAGTTGACCTAGCCGGTTCAACAAATTAAACTGGGAACTGAAGACTAGGCCAGATGTGACTGGGTATTTGCTTATTTGAGAATTGTATTAAACCGTCAGCTTTTCGTTGACCCGGTTTGATAAATCCGGCCAGTTCATAACTTCTTATCAAAAATTCTAATAAAACCTTTTTTTTTCCATCAACTTTTCCAAGTACAGTTGACAAGTTTAAGTGGTGATAATTAATGTTAGCTAAAATATTAACAATAAATTAGAATTATAAACTGTCTTATAAATAGCAACTAATATAATTTTAAAATAAAATGTTACTCTGTATAACTTAGAATCATAAGTTGATTGTTGTAATCTTTGTAATATTATTACAGATATAGAACTTAAAAACAAAGCTTATCAGTAGAGTTTCAATCTTTTTCATCGGTTCAATCGAATGTAGGAATAAAGTCAGATAAATCATAGGATCATATAACACTACATATTAAATATAGAAAAAAAATATACATAATTATAAAATCGATTCGACCCACTGGTTTAACCTGTTGACGAGAACCCGATAAACCGATGACTCAACCGAGTCAATAAAAAAACAGAGTTGTAAAAGATTGCTAAAAGTTGGATCTGCCCTTTATTGCAATGGCAGAGTTAAGTGTGATCAACTAAACGTATTTGATACGCTATAATATATCGCAACGAGCAACAAGAGTTATTAATTCATTGTTATACATTTTAGATAAATTATGTTTTCGACAAAGTTGAAAATAATCTCGATATATTCACTAGATTTCGAAAACAATGAGTGATTTCGAAACTTTTGTGAAGATCTCGATAAATTTCAAGATTTCGATAACAAATACCAAGTTTCGAGATTATACAATAACGAAACTATCCACCAAGTCGAAGTGAGAGAGAAACGCACTGAGTAATCAACGAAAACACCAACGAAGCTCGTATGAAGGATCTCGATAAATTAGGGTCTAAGGTTCTCGATAATTTAGGGTATTGGGTTCTCGATAGAAAGTACAACTTTTGGTCGAAAAAGATTAGGCAAAAAGCACTTCAAAAACACGATTTGAATCCAAGATTTTTGTACTTCTATGCTTAAAAACACCAAAATATCAAGAAAGTTGAAAACTTGAAAATTTATGTGAAAATTTTGAAAATTTCGAAAACAAGTACAAAAACAAGGACGATTTTTAAAGCTTGATTTTATGCAAAAAGATTGAAACTTTCTTGTTGAGAAAGGTTTATAACACTAGTTTGTAAGCAAAAAAATGTTAAAACCACAAAAAGAACAAGAAAGATACGAAATTTTTGTATATAAACGTGATAAAAACTTCAAAAATACGAAACAAAACAAACTCAAACCCTCCTAAATCATTGTATGGCTATGGATACCACTTGTATGACCTTGAATCTATCAACTTTTTCAATCTAAATCACGTATAATATGTAGAAAAGAGATGAGAAAGATGGTGACTTGATGTATAATATGAGGCGTATAAATGAAAGACTATATTGAAAGAAACACAAATAAAACACATACAAGCACACCTTACAAATGAGAGGTAAGGTGCCTTATATACTTCCATCTTTGGACTAAATGGGCTTTCCTTGGGCTTGGGCTTGGGTTGGACTTTTACATGATTTTACAAGGCTTGTTACTTAACTAGTAACCAATTAGATTAATAAAGTCCAAACGCCCAATATTACAATTTCTACCTACACGACACACTAAATTTAAACGATGAGAACGACCATCACTTTCTATAAATATTTTTAATGCTAACAATTCTCTTTATTCCATTCTCCAAAAAATATAGTATCATCCGCATATTGTAAGTGTGAAACCTTAACCTTATTTACTCCTACGTCAACTCCTCTAAAAATACCCTTTTCTACCGCCTCGGTAATAATCGCGTTAAGTACCTCCGCCGCCAAAATAAAAAGAAAAGGTGATAATGGGTCACCTTGTCTAACACCCCTTTCAAAACCAAACTCCTCCGATGGAGATCCGTTGACCAAAATGGAAAGTATATA
>LBNU01001462.1:59946-77868 GCA_014162995.1 Artemisia annua
TTTCACGTAAAAAAATAGTTCGTATTCCTTAAACCCCAAAATAGCGAGTTTAATACTTTTCAAATATTAGCGAGTATGCATGTTTCCAAAGGTCCAGCGAGTATGCTGCTTATGTGCTAGCGAGTATTGTGCTTGGCTAGTTTTTCCTAGCGAGTTTGAATTTTTGTGGTAGCGAGTTTGTTGATTTTTAAAGCTAGCGAGTTTGTTTTTATTTATGAGCCTAGCGAGTTTAGTTTTTATCTTAGGATAGCGAGTTTGGTTTTGAAAGTTCTAGCGAGTTTGTTTTCTTGATCCTTAGCGAGTTTCAATTTTAGAGTCTTAGCGAGTTTGGATTTTATTAACTTTAGTTTTCGAGTCTTAGTCTTTTAGTGTCGTGTCTTATTTATTTCTAAAGCCGAGCTAGGCTTATTTACACTCCATCGTTTATCGAGTGGAGTTTACTTTTATTTATTTCTTACCGTTACTCTGTCGAATTTTCGTTAAACTTTTTAACTTAGTTTAATTTTCTTTCGTTAATTAAATTTAAAAATCCAAAAACATTTTCTTTATTTCTTTCATTCTTAGTTTAAACTTTTCTTTCTTTTACGCCTTACTTCGTCTCATGTTTTCTTTCATGGTTAAACTTATTTCTTTTCTTATCGTTCTTTATTTCATTTAAACTTTATGCAATCCTTTCGTAGTATAACTAAAACAAAATCAAATCTTTTCAACCTATTCATCTCACATAACTCACGACTTGAGTGACTAGATCAATTTCAACGCTCGTTGGGACAACGATACCCGTGGTTCAAAGCTTTACTAGCTAGAATTGCTACATCAATGGGCACACTAAAAAACAAAACAATTTTGCATTGTTTCTAATGTATATCAAAAAGAGGACCCACCTAGCCAATTATCATGCCATAATGGCGTATTCCTCCCTTATCCAAGTTTCTTCTTAAATAATGTTGGGAGATTAATCCAAACATTGTTAAGATCACCTTTTAACTTTGATATTTGAGACCATGTATTCGAGGATTTAATACTCCAAAATATATAGCATTAGCAAGAGTTGAGGTTGTTTAACATATACACTATAATAGCACTACGTTCTGTACCAAGTCATAGGCTCGTGTTATATAGCAAAAAGTGTTACTTCAGCTTTTTAAAAAGAGAGAGAGAGAGAGAGAGAGAGAGAGAGAGAGAGAGAGAGAGAGAGAGAGAGAGAGAGAGGGGGGGGGGGGTNGGGGGGGGGGAGGGAGAGAGAGAGAGATGGAGAGGGAGAGGGGGAGGGAGGGAGAGAGAGGGAGAGGGTGAGAGGGTGAGAGGGAGGGAGGGAGAGAGAAGTGAAATTTTTAAACCACTTTTTTTCTAGGCTAAATTGTAAGAAAGATAAAACTATAAGGTGAAAAGATAAAATTTTAAAAACACAAATCCCTTTTTTCTTCTAACTAGCTCCACCTGTACAAAAAAAATAATAAATAAAAATAAAAAATAAATAAATAAACATATAACTTGTGTCGTGGCCAAAGCGCGAGACTCTATAACGCGAGGATCGGTGTGGTTGGTTCACGTCATAGGCTGAAAACGCAGGCTATAACGCACCATACCTTGTGCTCTAAAATTTTGAAATTTCAAGTAACCTAAATATCTATGTATAATGCAAAAATGTTCTAGCCAGAGTTGTTTTAAATCGTGTGCATACCACAGTTATAATTTATCTAAAGTGTCAAACAACATATATAGAGATATTGTGTAGTAACAATTAAATCTAAAACCTTTGATAGTTGAAGACATGTTTATTGTTGTCACTCTCATATTTCAATGAATCAAAACGCGTGAAACATATCAAATCAGAATTTCTAAATGTGTTCGAAAATGTTATTTAGATATGAACAAACAAATTAATATACAAGTCAAGATTTCCAATCATACATACACTTAAACAATTATTTTCTCAATTATTTTAAAGAAAAGAGTAAGAAATTCTAGCTAGTGTTAGTGTGCTACATGTTTGTGCGTATGTGTTGCAAACAATGAAAAAACTAGTGTTAGGAGTCAAACTCATAATACAAGATTTTATTTGTAAAAAACGCAATATGATCTTCTCGATCGTAGCCCTAAATATTGCAGTTCGCGTAGTGGTTTTGAATAACATGTGTATACGATTAGTGTTCTGTGCAAAACACCATATCGTGGAAATTAAAATTATACCCCTGAAATACCATATAGAAAGATTAATTAAAGTTGAAAGCTACAAAGCATTATTGCAACTTCTTGGCATTTGCCTAATACGTCAATCAATCAATTAAGGTTGCAATTATATACATTTAGTAAACCAGATTCAACGAGGTCGACTGAGAAAATATAAGTAAACACGTCATTATCGTTTTTATGTATTTGTCACATTCAATTAACGTATTTGGAAATCAAGGTTGAATACTAGGTCAACTTACTGAAATCCAGAATTAAGCATATATCTGATTTACAAAAGATAATGTAACTGGAGATTCATGTGATAGCTAATTATATATAAAAGATGGCATGTCATTTGTTTTACTTCTATATTTTACTAAGATGAACTCTATCTTTTAAAAGATTTGATTTCCGTATAGTTTAAGATTACTGCTAGATTTTACTACTCTGAAATTAGCTCAGGTTACTTTGCTAATCAAAGAGGACCTACCTAAGCTGGCGAAGAACTAGACTCGACCTTAATTACTTGTTGTTCAAGAAACAAAGGTTTCCAAGGAGAACTTGGATCGATCCTAGCTAGTAGCTAGTTCTAAAAAAAAAATTACTCCGTAATTGCATAACATTTTCCGTTTTAGATAAAAATATTTCTAACACAAAGTCGTTTTAGGTCGTGTGTACATTAGTACATATATAAGAATGTGGATCCAAATGTTGGTTTCAGGTTTTCAATTATATTATTTATATATATCTAGAGAGTATCCATCAGGCAGCAAACAACTGTATAAGTATAATGTTGACTATCATTTTATTTTTTTATTTTTTATTTCTGTTTTTTTCATAATACATCCTTGTATATTACTTTCGATCAATTAACTATAACTGATAATTTGATGTTTATTTGCTGTTACTATCCATGAATGAAAACGCGTGAAACATTTCTAATCAGAATATTTGGAATTTTCCAAACTATCAGAATAAAAATGGCCTACAATATACACTTTAAATATGCTATTTTAATGTTTTGATAATCTACGAATTGTGTTACTTTCAGATTAATACTATATTTGATTTTATTAGAAGATACAAAGATGTCCAAAAATATGTTAGTATCTATCAAACACGGATGCAGAATGTTGCTTGTAAATTATCATATAATGCATAATAGAAAAAAAATAAATAAATGAAAAGCAATTTTGTTTTTTACTTTTACATCACGTCCAGGACAATTGTGTATGTCAGGATCATTGAAGATATTTTAGGATTTTTTTAGTTGTTTTTTCTTAAAAACGAATTACTTTTTAGTATCAGTTTTCACATACCCAGTTGAATTGTAACCTTTGTTGCTATTTTATAAGTATGTTTTGGAGAAACAAGCACAGTGGGTAATGACTTCTCTTTTAGAATGGAGGTCCCGAGTTTGATTCTTCCAACTTGCCGAATAGTTTTTGCTTTACAATATATCTGTTATCCTTAATGAACTATTTAGAAGGGGATCAACATTAACAACTGTATGTTTCTGCAGTGCTAACCGGAATGGTTCTTATACGTTCGAGTTTCTATATTTTTGGCTTTAGCAAAATTTAAAGCAAAACAAACCCTATTCATACATGGTATCTATTTCTATTATATATAAAGGTAAAATAGATTGTTGTAAATTTAGAAAGAGGCATTAGAAACTACGATTTAGCGCTTCTAGACGTATCAATATTCAAATGACGTGTTGAATTCGAGAAATACACTCTAACCCGGAAAACAAAGATGACCTTGAGTAAAAGTTGGTTTCACACTTTCAATAGAACTCGGATTAGTTGAGTTAGTTTGTTAACCGGGTCATCCAAGTTCAAAATACACAAATTTGATATAAAAGATGGAGACGCCCTTGAAAATTTTCTATTTCTTATATGACAAACTCTATACGCCGTATAGACATACCCTATACGAGATGAAGAAATACAAGAAATCAAATTTGATATCAAAGATTGAAACACCCTTGAAAAATTTTCTTTTTTTTTATATGACAGACCCTATACGCTGTATAGACATACCTAACACACGGTATAGACCCTATACGCCGTATAGGCTTTTCTGATGTACCAAACTTTATTATTCGGAAACCATATTTCTACTGATCGAAAATACACTAAACCTAGAAAACATATTTCATATATATTGAATAACATAATTATATAAGAGTTTTACCTAACGACATGTGGAAGCTTACTATTTCAAAATGAGGAAGTTATCTGAAACACTCCCGTTTTGACCCATAACCAGTTTACTTTTTCATACACATACAAAATGACCCATTGTTGACTACAAACTGTTTAGACATAAAAAGTACTTCTGCTAAAAACATGTTGGGGCGTTTACAAGCTAAGATCAAGTAATGCGGATGAAATGCTCATCGCGTATACCCCCGAGTATCCCCCGTTCCTCCAAAATGCAATATCTTCTACTATCAAGCCCTAATCTACTTCAAGTACCTACATAAAAACATAAGTACAAAAATGTAAGTCATTTAGATCGAGTGAGTAAAACGGAGCCAAAGCTAAACATGACATATCCATAATCTAGTTTCTATCTTGTTACTAAATCCGCCCATTTTTACATGGGTCATTACTCTTCTATAAACATGATACTATTGCTATGGAATCCTCTTTCTAAAACATATCCAATATCCAATTGGATAACTACTAAATTTGCGATATCTAATCGACTTGCTACTATTGATGCGATATCTAATCAAATTGCTACTATGATGCGATGTTTAATCAAATTGCTACAATGGTGCGGTGTCTAATTGACTTGTTATAATCGGAATCCCTTCTATAAAGTACTCATATGCGGCCTTTACTCTCTTGCACGGATGCAGTCTCGGTTTCATCACTACTAAAAGGGCAACATAGCTAATTCATATGTGCCAACTATGTTTATTTTTTTACATGCTCTATATGAGAGATCTCTAATCCAATCCCATACGAACATTACTATGGTGGGAGTTTCCTCTTCATACATCTCTTAGGCAAGCTAACATAACTAATGGTGCATCGTTTGGGCACCCGTAATATAACTAATGATATGTCGCTTAGGCACCCATGACATGAACGATAAACCATATATATTGCTATAATCTAGTACTAAACATGTAACTAGAAACCTTCATGCTCATACTAAGCATGGCTAAACTACTAATCGTGCTAAACTAATCTGTTACTCACCTTATGCATGGGTTTGGTTCTCCTCTTGCATTCCACGACCACCTAACAACATGATGATCATTCTAACTTCATTAGAAACTATTATTTCATCCATAACACATAACCTTCCTCTCTAACTATTAAACTTGGTCTAAGTAAAACATTGTGCCAAACGCCCCTTTTAGTCAAGCTTGAACTAGTCATCATAAATATCTCATACCATCATTTCTACTAATGTCACAACATACTTTCTACTAAATCACTTCTAATTAAATTTCACTCATAAAATAATCGTCTTTTGATCTTGAAACATCATAACTAAAGTTAAGGTTATCATAATACCCATTTCACATAGAAACCCCAATTGACTTGTAACATTAACCATGATAACTATGATTTACGAACTTACCTTGATAAGAGCTTAATTATGAGTACTAAAAATCTTCCAAGCTTTCCTTAGCACTTCAAATTCTCCTATGACTTTCTCTTTTACCTAAAAATTGTTTTGATAATGAGAATGGTTACCCAATTTTCCCTCCTAAACCTCCTCTTACACGTATGAGACACGTGTTAGGGTTAACGAGTTAAGTCCCTGCAATTATAGATTATAAGCCCATAAGAGCACTTCTGTCATTTCATATTTAACTCTTATGTTTGCACCGTTAATCGCTTTCGTTCATTCCGTTACATGGAAGGTCCTTTTCTCATTAACTATTTGCATAATAGATCCTTATTCCATTAACTACTATCTTTTCTAACTTCCTAAATTCATGAGAATACTATTAATATCTGTAACAAAAACACTAAATTTTGGGATGTTACAAAGATTGTTTCATCCCATCGTAACACGCCAGCAATAAAAACCTCGTTATTTAAAAAAAACAAACAAAAGGAACAACATCGTGATCTATGTATGTTTCTAAGAATTTTCTTTCTCTACTGGAATATTTTTTAACGAAAAAGTTAATGTAGTGGGGATGAGACACCCATCAATGTCCTTCATTTTCATTCATTACCAAATGTAAATGGGGCTCGAGTTTGATGTTATTGATTGACATGTATTTCCAACAGGGTTGGACCTATAAAATCATGTCCAGTCCAAAACATTACTATCCTTAATATATGCTATCTACTATCATCCATGGCCAAAGTTTACAAAACTTTCTACATTTTGGTATTTTTTCCCTTATATGTGGTCCACATGTTAATATCCACCACCTAATGTATATTTATGCTTCTTTGTATAAAACTAAAATATAATTTCAAATCTTATATCAATTTTTACAGCAAGCGATAATTAAATTTAGGGAAAATGATAAAAAAATACATTGAACTTGACACTTTTTACCATTGTATGTTGCCAACTATTTTTTTTTTCATTGTAACACAAAACTTGACATTTTTTGCTATTGTATGTACTAAGCGTCGCATCGTTAGTCCTTTACACTAACGGTCGTTAATAAATAACTTGAAATTCCGTTTTCTTCCGATTTTACACGTTGTCATCCGTTTTCTCACGTTTTTGTCCGATTTTACACGTTTCCTTCCGTTTTTTTCGTTTTCGTCCGTTTTTTTACGTTTACGCCCGTTTTTTTTACGTTTTCACCCGGTTTTTTTACGTTTTCTTCCGTTTTTTTTACGTTTTCGCCAATCTTTTTAAGTTTTCGTCCGTTTTTTTACGTTTTCGTAATTTNAAAAAAACGGGCGAAAACGTAAAAAACCGGGTGAAAACTTAAAAAACAGGCGTAAACGTAAAAAAAACAGACGAAAATGTGAAAAAAACGGACGAAAATGTAAAAAACTAGGCAAAAACGTAAAAAAAAACATGCAAAAAGGTAAAAACAAAACAAACTGGGTGAAAACGTAAAAAAACGGGCGTAAACGTAAAAAAACGGGCGTAAACGTATAAAACGGAAGAAAACGTAAAAACCAGGCGAAAACGTAAAAAAACGGGCGTAAACGTAAAAAAAAATGGACGAAAACACGCGAAAACGTAAAAAAACGGAATAAAACCGGGTGAAAACGTAAAAAACCGGTAGAAAACGTAAAAAAGCGGGCGTAAACGTAAAAAAACGGACGAGAACGTAAAAAATGGGCGAAAACGTAAAAAAAACGGACGAAAACGTAAAAAAATGGGCGAAAACGTAAAAAAAATATGCAAAAACGTAAAAAAACAGGGTGAAAACGTAAAAAAACAGGCGTAAACGTTAAAAAACGGAAGAAAACGTGTAAAATCGGACAAAATCGTAAGAAAACGGATGAAAACGTGTAGAATCAGAAGAAAACGGAATTTTTAGTTATTTACTAACGACCGTTAGTGTAAAGGACTAACGATGCGACACTTAGTACATACAATAGCAAAAAATGTCAAGTTTTGTGTTACAATGAGAAAAAAAAATAGTTGGCAACATACAATGGTAAAAAGTGTCAAGTTCAATGTATTTTTTTATCATTTTCCTTTAAATTTATCATATATTTTATTTTATTATTTTCTTTAAAACTCAAACCTATATTTAAATCCAAATTCAAATTCATCCACAAAGGGCCAAATGCACCCTAATTTCTGGTATAAACACTTTTATACTCAGCTTTTTATTTAAAATATGATTAATATTAGTTGTGTTTTTTTTAGGGAAACTAGAATTGTATTATTAAATAATCAACTAAACTACTATGAATACAAGACATTACATAGAAAAACAAATAAATGAAACCCTACGCAAAATAAGGGCTCAAACGACATACGAGTTTTGGGCTTTATCAAACTAACACCGTTCGGCATTCACTAGTGCAACGAGTATATTGATACAAAGCTTCATTATGGATTTTTACATCTTTTGTGTGTGTTGCGAACGGAGGAAGATTCTCTCAAGTTGTAATACACAACTTGAGTCAAGTTGAACAATTACTAGCCATTGATCAAAATCCAATGGCTAGTAATTTATACACAACTTTTGATTTGGACCATTGAATTTTAATCAATGGTTAGTGATTGTCCAACTTGACTCAAGTTGTGTATAACAACTTGAGAGGATCTTCCTCTATTGCGAACTATGAAAAACCATATTTTGGAAAGGTAAGAGTGCGTCAGATACATAATATTAGAGTTGTAAGATAGTATAACATGATATTCTTGCATCCCTAATTTTGCAATTCACCGTTTTTAGCATGGTATATATATGTACGCGATTAAGGTCCTATATCACATCTTGGAAACTTATGAATTACCCCTAAAATACCAAATACAAAGACTGATTGAAAACTGAAAGCTGTAAAAGCATTGCAGCTTCTTAGCGTTTACCAAATATATATGTCAATCAATCAATTAAAAGGATGAAATATACAATTAGTAAAACATTAGTTTTAGAGTTGAGTTATTTAAAAAACCAAACATTCCTCACATACCAAGGGACTCATCTCCACCATCCATCTAAAAAGAAATCAATGGTTGAGATTAAAAGCATTTAATATTTCACCCTTTTTTTATAATTTAAATATATCTTAAACCGTTAATCGTTAAGCAAAAATAAATACACCATCACGACGAGCATTTAATTATCTTTCTATATATGGAACTTTGATATACTTTCGACAAAAAAAATTTTTTCGTTTTTTTCACGTTTTTTTTTTGTGGCCGAGAAAATCATATATGATGTATCATATATGATATTACATATCATATATGATATATCATATATGATATATATATCATATATGATATGTAATATCATATATGATATATCATATATGATTTTCTCGGCCACGAAAAAAAACGTGAAAAAAACGAAAAAAAAAATTTTGTCGAAAATATATCAAAGTGCCTATCTATAGAAAGATAATTAAATGCTCGTCGTAACGGTATATTTTTTTTCGCTTAACGATTAACGGTTTGAAAGATATTAATATTTGAAAAAAAAGGATGAAAGTGGGTTTTTTAAATTGTTGGGATTAATCCCATCCATTAGATCAAATAAAGATGGAGGGAAGATGGATGGTGGAGATTAGTCCCTTGGTATGTAAAAAAAGTTTGGTCCTCAAATGATCTTATATCTTAGTTTTGTGAGGTCTGAAAATAAAACTAAACACGTCTTTTTTATTTTTGAGTAGTTGTCACACATCACTTAATATATTAAGAATTTTCGGTTTTCGCTATCAAATGTTGAATACTAAATTACTAAGTCAACTTAAACTGAGATCCATAATCAAGAAAATATCTACAAAAGATATCGAGATGGCATGTCGTTGGTACTTTTAGATTTTACTAATATGAAATCTATCTTTTAAAAGTTTTAACTTCGAACATGTAGTTTGTTTCGGATTTAAAACTCGTGTATATAATAAAAATAAAAAGAAGGGTTAATATAGGCTATGTTACTAAACCTTTGAAAAATGTTTGTATAAATAATTACTGAACTTTATTTTAGTTCATCTCTTTGAAATCTGTTATGCATATATGTCACTATATTTTTTTTAACCGGCTATTGTAGGTCATATATAACCTTTTTGAAGTTATAAAGGGATTAATAATTAAGAAAATTAAGGGTGCGTTTGGTTTGTAAGTGCGTTTGGATTTAAATTTGGATTTGGGATATGTTTGAAAGTAGGAGAGATAATTAATTACTACAGTATTATTTATTTTATCTATATATATTATTTAAATTATTTAAGATGAAACAAAATTTTTTCAATAAAAAATTCTGATGAAACAACTAGTCAGCTTTATCATGTGGATAGGAATTTTTTAAAAATAAAAAATAAATATTTTGTTGTCTAGATAATGAAAACCCAAGAAACCAGTTGGAGATAGAATATGGGAACAATGCCAGCGCGTGAGCCCAAAGCACAAATACCAAACAACTAATTTTATTCACCTATCAGCCTAAACCCTCTTAAACTTATGTACCAAACACGCCCTAATATGTTATAAATACTATTATTTAAAAAATAAACTCAAAAATACAATAAAGTATTCAGCCTCTTTTTTTCTCGTTTTTTAGTTTTTTTCTTACATATATCTTCGATTGTTGTTTATATTATTCCTTTTTATCGATATTTTTATGCATTTGCTTTTTCGATCTCTCTTTCCTTTTTGTTTTCATTTGTTTAAACTTGTGATGAACACGATTGCTTGCATCCTTACAACCAAATTGTGCAACTGATTTTCTTCATTCAACTTTTTGTATATTGTTTCATTGTAGTAGCTTGAAGTTTTATCTCCAAAACTCGAAAACAACTGAAATGCACGGTTTTCAAACGCTCAGTTGGTTGAATGATCGATGCGCAAAGTTCAATTACTTTGGTGAACATTTTTGCAAAGTTCGGTAACATATTAGTATATTAACTTCTGTATTTAATGACGTGTCAATGGTCAACCTGTTAACACCCTGTAGCTAGTTTTCAGAATAACTGGAATGAACGGTTCTCAAGTATTCAGTAACTTTGATGAACAATATGCAAAGTTTAGTAACTTGGGTGAACAAATTTAAAGTGCAGTAACTTAGGTGAATATTGATAACATATTTGTCTATTAATCCTAAAAAGGAAGGAAAAATATCCATCTTACTAATTATTTTTCTAATTCAAAATGTCATGAAATTATTGGATGGTGAAATTGTAATATATTTGATTCATCCAATGAAAATAAAACATTTTGAATTAGGAGGATTTCATTTTCTTAAGAAGAAACATAACTATTTAAAAAATAATAATAATAAAAAAAAAAAAAAAAAAAAAAAAAAAAAAAAATTCTGAAACCCTTAGATTTAATTCTATAAAACTGAATGTTAACATTATTAACTATAAATATTGCTTTATTTATTATTCTGTGTAAATAAAGGTATTTTTAAATTAGGTCCAAAAGTGTTAAAAGGTTTACTTTTGGTTTCTTTAGAAACGATTCCTCTAAGAATTTATTTTACCATAGATATTAATCAGATCATTTAACTTGTCCATCAAATAGCTCAATTCTTTCTTAGTTGACTTAAACTATATTTTCTTTTATTATTAAAAATCACCTGAGATCGCAACTTTGTTATCATTTTTATTACAAACGTACTTTAGCTTAAAAAAAAAAAAAAAAAAAAAAAAAAAAAAAAAAAAAGAAAAGAAAAGAGAAAAGAAAAAAAAGTTATATTACTATACACCCAAAAAAAAATTTGCACGATATATGCCCTAATTTTTCATCGTGGATCTGATCTGTGCTGATTCTCACCAAACACCCACTTTCAAGATATCAATCAAGAGTCCATTAACCCATTAATAGATAGAAAGTTGAAATTTCCGACATGTTTTATAAGACATCAAGATTGATTCTATAGTGAGTAGTGACCCATTGCGTGAACTTAATATTTGGGCCTAAACTGAATGGACTTCTAAGTTTGTAGGCCATCTTTCTATAATATCCATGGCATGTTTTATTTCCTTATTTCTTATGGTTAATATTTCCTAATTTCCTTTTTTTTTTTTTTTTTTTTTTTTGAACGGCAATTTGTGGCTACATGGCTCCTAGCCCAGAAGGCGTAGCGAGCCCACACAACCAGGTTGGGTCCAGCCCAGAAGGCAATGACACCCTTTCCTTTACACACGCGAGAGGAAACCCCTATCGCCCTAGACAAGACTCAAACTTGAGATCTTGCTTAGGATGGTAAAACCTCCCCCAAATTGGGTGGCCATCTGAGCTAGGCTCATTTGGTTCCTAATTTCCTATGTTTTAAACATTAGAATTCAAAGTTGTTACTTGTTAGCAAGGTTATAAATAACATGTAGCGTGGTGTGGAGGTATTGTCAAGCCTCAAGTCTTAGAAGTTATGGTGAAGTCATAGCTTTTTATATAGCGTGACTTAAAGCGGCAAAAAATATGAAAATATTTATAGATTTATATATATTATATCATATTTCATATATATCGAGTTTATAAAAAGTGTTATACATAAGGAATTAAGTAAAGAAACTATCCTTGCATGTAATCTTCTTCATTTCTCTTTCAAAAAAACTTTTTTTTTATTGGAGTTAAATTCAAAAAAGACGTCATACATCACACCTTATCGAGCCTTTTCATGCTTCATCTCACGTCATGCCTAAAGTCGAGGCTTTGATTTATTGCGTAACGTGAAGATCACGCCTTACGCCTTATCGCCGCAATGACACGTCTTTTAGAACCATGCTTGTTAGTACTAATTTGTATGTTTGTTTACGATATTCGACTCAAATAGTCAAATTCGGTAAACCTAGAAAATTGATTGGACCTTCATTATTCACCAAGTTTTTATTTGCTATAGTTACTGTTAATACAAATAAACCTTAAAAACCTTTATTTATATTTTACGATCTTCTAATGTTTTGTCGATAACAAACTTAAAATCATTTTAACGAGATAGATAAAATACATAACGCTTTGAGCCAAAACCTTACTAACTCATTTTTTTAAACAAATAAAACTTAAACATATTTAGTTAACAAGTTTACATAAAACCAAAACCATTTTATAAAATCACTTAAGTAAACTAGTTAAGTTCAAAGGAGAAAAAAAATTAAAAAAAAAAAAAAAAAAAAAAAAAAAAAAAAAAAAAAAAACCGTAAGTAAACTAGTTACTTACATTTTATAAAATACATGTTACTTGTAAATTAACTATAAAAGACTTGGACTATCCATGACCCAAAAACAAAGCCCATAAACCGTAACCCATGTAGCTTGGCCCATAACCCATGACCCATTGCATGACATCCAAAATGGGTAAAACCCATGACCCAAAGTCAATAACCCATAACCCAAAGTCCATGACCCATGACCCAAAGATGCCTTTGACATCAGGCATGACATCAGCTATCCATGGATCATAACCCATAACCCAATACCCGAAAATGTAACCCAAAATCCGAATTGTTGATACCAAATAGCCGGATCCCTTGGATTACACTGGCTGGATCCGGGTGAAAACAGTGCTCAAAATTGGCTATAAATAGTGAGCCATTTCTCTCTTGTTCCTCAACACTTTTAGACATACCTTCTCTCTAAACTCTCTAACCACATATCCAAGGATCTTTCTATGTAGTCTTTCTTTGTGATTCTCTTGGTTCCTTCTAAAAGACGAGATCACGACCTCACGAACACTTGCAAGCTCGTAATATGAATTGCTAGGATTCTTCTCCTCCAAGATCACAGAAGTGCATCTTGCTCTTTCTGTTTCTCAAAAAGGTGTTGTAGATATGTTAAGTCGTTAGGTGTAAAAGGACGATGGTTCCTTTAGTTATGTTGTGCTAGTTGTGTTGGTTTGGTCCGTCGTGCTAAGGACACGATATCTAGCCTTATACCGGATAAAGTGTAGACGACGAAGGTTTGGCTTTACCTCGTGGAAAAGCCCGGTATAGCTTTGTACCGGATAAAGTGTAAGCAACGTTGTGAAGGCTTCTCCGCCAAGTGAAAGGAGTTTGTGTTGTGACGTGTTTACGAACTCTCGAGTAGGTGACTCGGGGAGTGGAATAGGGCAAGGAAGGTGACCTTGTAGCCGAACCACTATAAATACTTGTGTTATGGTTGTGTCTCTCTATCTCTCTCGTAGTATATTTTTATGTGCTTTACTACTATCAATATCCAACACGTCAAAACTATATTGACATAAGTCGATCTATAAGTTTCAAAAAGAAGTTTTAATCGGTAAAATTATTCAACCCCTCATTCTAGTTTTCTACAGTTACTATGTTCGTTTGTTGATTTAGGTCCCGTTTCTTTTTTACTTATTCCACTTAATGGGGTAGTTTTTAATTGGGCCCACCCATTTCTTGTGTTTCTTTTTTCACTTATTCTGAATGAGGCTCTGGTTCCAAAGGAGTTAAAAAAGTTGCTCCTCCCAATTCAGACACAACAACAAATTACACTAGACAATTATAACCATAGGTTTTCTTTATCTCTTCTATCTATAATCAAACCAGGTTACTCCTATTTTCACAGCGCCTCTCCCGTCACTATCTCTGTTCTTCCACATCACAAGCTCCCCATATCGTCAGCTTGTTATAAATCATTCCTAGAATATTACTAATCTCAAATATAAGGCCAACACCCTTCTTGAACGATCTTTTCTTCACGTTATGCTATAAAGCATTCTTGAACAAGACAATGGAAGACAAAATCATTTGTAATTTCAGTAAGAAAGTTATGTATTTGATTAGTTTTTCTTCATGCTTGATGAGGGATGTTAGTTGTTTTAAACTGTTTAGGGAATCATCAATTCGGTCAATCTTTTTCATCAAATCAATTAGGTCAATCTTTGACTAGCGAAGATAAATAAACTTTTCCATGATTATATAAATTACAAGTCTTTGTTATGTTTAAATCTTTTTTCCTGTTAAAAAATTGTTATAAATGAGTAGATTTGGGTGTTTTCAATATTTTGGGAAGAAGGTTACAAATGTCATTTGTCAAAGATGTTAGTGCAAATATTACGATATTTAATCTATACAGTCTCGTTTGTTTTGATTGATGACAAACGTATAACTTGATACATAACGTAAAATGTACAAGTTACTTGTAATCATACTTTGTCTCATATACATTCAACACCTGTCAACGTCTCGAGTCATCATATGCTACAACACAGGTTCGTACATGTTTGTTATGTAGCATTATGATCAAACCCCTTGACCAACCATTTAGAATGACTAAAATACTTTTAGGGTCTTTAAGTATTTTAGGTGTCAAAGTGCACTTTAGGTGTCAAATAGAATAAGTGCCACTTTAGGTGTTAAAGTAATATTAGTAAGTTTTACAAATGATAAAAATGTGATGACATTAGGAATCAAACATTTTTAGTAACTCATTAACTTACTATAACAACATTACTTAGGCAATATATACAAGTTTACTTTCATATATATCTTAAACTTAAAAAAGAAATATATATACATCACATCATGTGCATTTATGGAAAGGTTGAGTGTTTGACTTTCCATAAGACCTCTTACACATTTTGGATTTATCTATTGTGTGTTTGACTAGAAGTAAACTTGATGTGACATTGGTAGATATTGAAAGTTATTGTGAATATTAGTATGTCTGGTTCTGGCGGAACCTTCGGGCATAAGGGGCGGAACCTTCGGGCATAAGGGGCGGAACCCTCAAAAGGGTTCCGCCGGATCCGTGGGTCTGCTGAAGCCTTTGGCTATAAATAGCAGCCCATGGTTTTCTCATTTGGTTGATGTTTTTGAACATACATCCTCTCTATCATAAAACATATATCTAAATCAGTAGCTAACCATGTAGATACACACATGATTCACCCTTTACATAATGATCATAATGTTTCTAACATTCATCATTGTTGTAAGCATATCATACTTCATGATCCACCAAGAAGGTTACAAGATCTTGAAGTCATCATTCATTAAAGCATTCCAACATATGAAGATTCAAGGGCACTTGACATCCTCAATGATTGAAGACTTCTTATTCAAGAAGTTCATGTAGATTAGTCATTCATATCCATTAGACTTTTATGTCTTGGATCATCATTGTATCATCACAATATAGATTAGATGGTTTATGTGTTTGTGCCATAAAACACAAGGTTTTTATGTTGGGCCACAAAACATAGCGGGAGTGGTTGTACCCTTGGTAAAGAACTCGACATCTAGCTTAGTGTCGGAAATATTGTATAAGCGACGATAGGAGTGGTTGTACCTTGTAAAAGAACTCGGTATCTAGCTTTGTACCGGATAAAGTGTAAGCGACGATTGTAAGGTTTTCTCCGCCGAGAAGGGAGGTTGTTGATCTAGTGAAGTAACTCTCGAGTTGGGTACTCGAGGAGTGGAGTAGGGCGGAGAGGAGATCCGTGACCGAACCACTATAAATCCTCGTGTTCGGTTTGCACTTTCCTTTTACTTATTGCTTTACTTTGATGTTTGCATTATGTGATTGTTTGTGTTGTGACTTGTTGATTGTACTTGTGTGATAACATGTTTTAAGTTATGTTAGTCATAAACTACAAGTAACATCTTTCATATTAGAACAAGCTAAAAATGGACATTTGATACAACAAGTTTAAAGTTTTTAAACGGTAAACTATTCAACCCCCCTTCTAGTTTTCCACAATTGGTACCAGAGCCTCGTAGCTCTTATTTTCAAAACAAATGGTTTTTAAAATGGAGTACGATCCATGTATCAAATTACCATTGAAGCGGAATATAATATGAAAAATGTTTCGCAAAGAATACTTAGAAATTTTGTTGTTAAATGTTACTTTGTATACAAGTTTGAAGGCGTCCTTGAAAAATAAAAGAAAACATTTCTTATAATTTGTAAGAGTCAAATTATGTGGTTAGAGCTAATATACGTAAAATACGGTTTTAAAAGGAGTGTTTGGGATAACAAAAAAATTTAATTGAATAATCACCTCTGTAAACGATTAGATGAGTCACATAAGAAGAAATGATGTTAAAATAGTTGTATTAAATGTTTACTAACGAATCTAGTAAGTCCTAGACATTTTCGCTATGCGAAATACATGTTTTTAGCATTATGTGATATTTTGTTACAGCAGACCCGCGGATCCCGCGGAACCCTCAGAAGGGTTCCTTGCCCTTTGGACGAGGGTTCCTTGGCTGCATAGTCAAAATTTTTTGTAAATTTCAAAAATTCATAACTAATTAACCGTAAGTCCGTAGGAGTCGCGCCACCTATCAATTTGAAGGGAATTGTGTCTACTTTCTTTTAAAAATGATGTTATGGCCTAAATCTAATCTGAAGTCAAAAGATTAAACCAAATACTTCAATGTGTTCAAAATTTCAAGTTTCGTTTTGACGTAGAAACTCAAACTTTTGAGTTAGGCAATATAAGTTAGTATCCTTTGAACATTGACATTATTTTCTTTGAAACTAAAGAATTTTTGATATTCATATATACGAAGGAAACTAATCAAGCTTGGCATACATCGTCATATTTAAACGCAAAGTGACGAAAAGTATATTTCTTTTTATGATATGCTAAATGACTACTTGTTTTAGTTGTATACATATATGGTATTTGCTTATTGAAAGTTGTGATTGCATTTGTTTATTTGTGATTCATGAGTATCAATCTTGTCATGATATTCATTTGCTTGTTTGTCGAATTCATGTTTATACACAATAGGATATTTGCTAGATTGTGTGTACTAAGTTAAAAATTTGTGTTTGTATTGCTTATTGATTTAGATATTCTTCCTTGCATATGTTATATGATTATTTTGCATAATTCACTTAGGAATAAGAATTAAGTAATACTAATTAAATATCTTGGAATATGGTCACGCGTATAAATGAGTCACTACATTTTTAAAAATGTAGTATTCTTGTAAAAAGGTGTTTGGTATACATGCCTCTACAATGATGTTTAATGAATGTATCGTGCTATACGATAGAAACTTATCTTTGATTGATCATGTAAACTAACCGTATCATGTTTGGATGATAACACTTTGTTGTTATCAATTTTCCATGTTTGGCTTAATTTCCATTTATGGTAAGCTCATAATCCTCGGCTTAATCTATATGCTAACATGTGTTAGAATATGTGTTTTT
>LBNU01001462.1:87548-104670 GCA_014162995.1 Artemisia annua
AGAGTCGTTTTGGCAGATTACAAGAGTTAAGTTGGAAGATATATAAGCTGTCTAGGGGCTGAAGTTAATGGTCTTGAGGTGCCTAGTACAAGATTCTCTTAAGGGCCTACACAAGTGGGGTTGAAGATCAAAGGCTAGTTGGGTGATTGAAGGCTTAGGGAATAGTGTTCTTGGTTTTTAAGTGTTGTCCATCCACAAAGTTTTAAAGACTTTGTTTATTTATTATTACTATATTTTATTTTTGAACTTTTCCGAACTCTTTTGATTTGAAAACGATAAATTATCTCGCAAAACGTGAAAAATTGCACACAACGCGTATCGACACAACAATAAACTCAACAAGCAAATTGATTTGATTATTATCTATCTTATGTCATATAATATTACTTTTAATATTTAAATTACTTTTATAAGTAATCACAAAAGTTTAATTGTGTGAACTTTCCTCGTGACCAACACAAGACTAGGATAAGTCTATGTGTTCAAAATACTCAAAATTCATCAATAGTCATATTTTATATGAACTATTGACACTTTGTTATTTTTACATAAACATTATACTCTTTACATAATACGCGTGCTCAAACCTACGTTATTAGGTTTTAACAAACGTATACGCCCTCTGTTAAACTTATCACCAAGTTGGAGTATATTGATAAGTTTTGACATTTTTATAAGTATTATATTTTTATGTTACCTGGTTTTAAGTTTCGTGACTTAAGAATTTAACGTTAGTAATTACAGGATCAAACTACACATCGAGACTCAAGATTATAACAAAACTTATCCATTTTCTCTTCACTTACTCATATAAACGACACTTAAAGGACACATGTCCTTTGGAAAATATAAATAGAACACAGGTAACTACAACTTTGCATATAATCTATACTTAAATTAATATTTTCATTCATTTTATTTTATCATCAAAATAGAACCTAGATCTAACTATATACTTTCATTTATATAGTAACAAAAGTATTCATATGTTTTTTTTATGGTTTGCCGTACAAGACATCCCATTTTGTATCTAATCTACACGTGCCATACAAACGTGAATCATATAAGTACGTGTTTCCCATATGAAATATTGGACATGCAAAGTTCAAAAAAAACGTCACATATATATATACGAACACACATATTAATCTTATAAACAAATCCATACACGTCATATGTATATTCAATCACATCTATTGCACATATATATTCATATGCAGACTTTTAAAATGAAACATGAAAAGCTATTCTGAACCAAACTAAATATTTGTGTGATCAAAACGAAAGTGCCATATAAACTTTGCGAGCTTTTTGCCTTCGTCATCCAATCAACACTTAGGTTGCTCATTTCGGGTTTGGTTTCGATATGATAGCCATGAGGTTTGTCCTAGAATAATTCGCGGCTTCTCGTTGCAACATCTCATTATATTTATCTCGTTGCTTTACGGTGAGTTCATTGCCCCACTTTTACTTGTTTTGAATTTCTTTTGGGGAGAATACATGCTCTTTTTTTTTACATGAATGCAATACTTGTTTTACTTGAACATGCTACTTGTTTACTCAAACACCAATTGCCTTACTCAAATGTTTCTTTGTTTACTCAAATGCTTTATGTGTTTACATGTAACCACCTACATTTCATGGGTATAGAGATACCTACATTGCTCGGGTATGGCATGATACCTACATTACATGGGTGCGTAACCACCTATATTTCATGGGTATAGAGATACCTACATTGCTTGGGTGCATAGTCACCTACATATCTGGCGACATTGTCAGGATTGCCAGATGACGACATTGTCATGGCTGCATTATCACACTTACCATTTTATAGCAATATTGCTACATTTATCTTTGACTCTTGGCTCAAATATTACTTTTGTTTTCATAAACTATAACATATTTGGCAGTGGGTTGTAAACACACAGGTTGTAAGTCTTGTATGGGCGGGACTTGGAACTGAGTGGATTTACAATGCCTTTTCTGGGAAATCTTCATTCAAATGCATTTCATTTTTCACTAAACTCTATGAACTCACCAACCTCGTGTTGACGCTTTAGCATGTATTTTCAGGAATTATGCAATGGCACGCTACTGGAGGTTTTGGCATGGCATGACATGGTCATAGAAGACTCTGATGTTCATTTGGGGACCGTTTTAACTATTTTGAGGGCCTACTTCCACACTACTTTTAACAATGTAAATTCAACGCTTTTGTTAAACAATTTTATTCTAAATGAATGAGATGAAAACCGTTCTTTGTACTTGTGTTGTGATACCAATTGAGTTACACCCCAGCAACAGGTAAGCTTCCGCTGGACCCAATTTTGGTGGTGTGACAATTACGATATTTAATCTATACAGTCTCGTTTGTTTTGATTGATGACAAACGTATAACTTGATACATAACGTAAAATGTACAAGTTACTTGTAATCATAGTTTGTCTCATATACATTCAACACCTGTCAACGTCTCGAGTCATCATATGCTACAACACAGGTTCGTACATGTTTGTTATGTAGCATTATGATCAAACCCCTTGACCAACCATTTAGAATGACTAAAATACTTTTAGGGTCTTTAAGTATTTTAGGTGTCAAAGTGCACTTTAGGTGTCAAATAGAATAAGTGCCACTTTAGTGTTAAAGTAATATTAGTAAGTTTTACAAATGATAAAAATGTGATGACATTAGGAATCAAACATTTTTAGTAACTCATTAACTTACTATAACAACATTACTTAGGTAATATATACAAGTTTACTTTCATATATATCTTAATCTTAAAATAGAAATATATATACATCACATCATGTGCATTTATGGAAAGGTTGAGTGTTTGACTTTCCATAAGACCTCTTACACATTTTGGATTTATCTATTGTGTGTTTGACTAGAAGTAACTTGATGTGACATTGTGAAAGATATGGAAAGATTTTGAGTAGTGTTTGTAAGTTTGCTGTCAGGTCCCCAAGGAACCCTCAAGCATAACGGAAGGAACCCTTCTGAGGGTTCCGCCGTATCCGCGGGATGGCAAAATTGTTTTTCTATAAATAATAGCCCATGGTCTTCTCATTATGTTGATGACTTCACACATAGATTCTCTCTATCATAAAACCCATATCAAGATCAGTAGCAAACAATGTAGAAACATACATTAATCACCCATTCCATAATGATCATAATGCTTCTAACATTCATCATTGTTGTAAGCATGTCATACTTCATGATCCACCAAGAAGGTTACAAGATCTTGAAGTCATCATTCATTAAAGCATTCCAACATATGAAGATTCAAGGGCTCTTGACATCCTCAATGATTGAAGACTTCTTATTCAAGAAGTTCATGTAGATTAGTCATTCATATCCATTAGACTTTTATGTCATGGATCATCATTGTATCATCACAATATAGATTAGATGGTTTATGTGTTTGTGCCATAAGGTTTTTATGTTGGGCCACAAAACATAGCGGGAGTGGTTGTACCCTTGGTAAAGAACTCGACATCTAGCTTAGTGTCGGAAATATTGTATAAGCGATGATAGGAGTGGTTGTACCTTGTAAAAGAACTCGGTATCTAGCTTTGTACCGGATAAAGTGTAAGCGACGATTGTAAGGTTTTCTCCGCCGAGAAGGGAGGTTGTTGATCTAGTGAAGTAACTCTCGAGTTGGGTACTCGAAGAGTGGAGTAGGGCGGAGAGGAGATCCGTGACCGAACCACTATAAATCCTCGTGTTCGGTTTGCACTTTCTTTTTACTTATTGATTTACTTTAATGTTTGCATT
This sequence comes from Artemisia annua, assembly GCA_014162995.1. Lineage (NCBI taxonomy): Eukaryota > Viridiplantae > Streptophyta > Magnoliopsida > Asterales > Asteraceae > Artemisia > Artemisia annua. The sequence goes on from LBNU01001462.1 coordinate 91,338, forward strand.
ATGTGATTTTTTGTGTTGTGACTTGTTGATTGTACTTGTGTGATAACATGTTTTAAGTTATGTTAGTCATAAACTACAAGTAACATCTTTCATATTAGAACAAGCTAAAAATGAACATTTGATACAACAAGTTTAATGTTTTTAAACGGTAAACTATTCAACCCCCTTCTAGTTTTCCACAAAAGAAGATAATGTGCATTCAGTGGAAAAAGAAACAACAGATTTTCCTCTTGATCTTAGGCCATACGTGCTCTTTTATCCACATGGAAACCATATCCAGCCAGATAAATAAATAAATAAATAAATAAATAAATAAAAAGAAACGCCCCCTTAAGTAGAGGTAGACCAAGTTAATACGAATGACATGATTATAAGTGGTTGCAAAACCCAAGCGATCATTTATATCTTAATTCTTTAGGCTAGATGTACTAAAGACACCTCAAGATCATATCCATCAACTCACATCATTATTAGACTAGATTTCTTTCTCTATAACCAACTTCACTACTAACTTATAATAAAACAACCAACTTCACCACCAGCTTTTATTGTATTTTTTCATTTTCATTTTTTAAACACTAAAACTAAAATTTCATTAATAATTAAAGTAAAAATCATTACAATAAAAATTCAAATAAAATGAATCTACAATTAGTTCGACGCCAAATGTATTCCACTAGATCAACTTTAAGGCTTTGTGAGAAACTAGAAGGGGGGTTGAATAGTTTAACGACTTATTTTCTTTAGTTATAAAAATTTACTTTGTTAAAAACTTAGATTCAATTATCAATGAAATCAATTAACACCAATATGAACACAACACTATACTATCACAAGCAAGCAATAAATATGTAAAGAAAAGAGATGGAAGGATCAAACCAAGACAACGAGATTTATAGTGGTTCGGTCACGAAGCTCTTCTTCGCCCTACTCTACTCCCCGAGTATCCAACTCGAGAGTTCTAAGCACTATATCAACAAAGCTCCCTTCAGGCGGAGAAAACCGTACAACGTCGCTTACGTTATTTTCCGACACTAAGCTAAATATCGAGTACTAATCTTAGCTAGTACCAATCTACCACGAACCACACGATCCTTTCTTCTCTCATGATCTACACGATCCTTACACAATCAACACCATCTACACGATCCTCACAATCTTCACTTGATCCACTTGATCAACACAATATCACACAAGACACAAGAGATCCCCAAGATCTCAACAAGATCACAATGATCAACACAAGATAACTATGAAACACTAAGACACTTGATGTATGTCAAGATACAATCAAGTAAACAACTAGTAATGCAAGTGCACTACACAAGGACACTAACACTTTGTATCTTCTTGATACTTTGTGTTCTTCTCTTGACTAGTAGAGGTATGTAGGTGATCTTTGGTTGGATGAAAGGATCACTCTTTAAACAAAAGAAAACTAACTAATGATCAAAGGAGAGTTTAGGTGATAGAGGATTTGATCACAGAAAATTATGTGTGTAAAGGATGGCCAAAATCTATGAAATGAGTAGTATTTATAGGAAATAAAAATTTCGTCGTTATAAGGGGACGGTACCACTAAATATATCATGGTACCACTAAATTTAGTGGTACCGTACCAGACAAAAACGCTCCCATTTTTGTTTTTAGTGGTGAAAGTTTATTTGGGGAAGTTTGGAGCTAATTTGGGGGGAAAAATAGCTGTTGGGATTTTTGAAATGATTTTCCCAAATAAAACGTTTCTTTATAATTCAAAAATAATTTGTAAGGTGTGTTTTTGAAAAGAAAGTTTTGTCACATTAAAAATGTGAAGTTCAAAACACAAATTCACTTCTTTGATCATTTATCAAGTTGTAAATTTGTTTATTCATACCTAGAGTGATTTGCGTAGAAATCGGATATTTCGACTAAAAACTTGTTTACATTAATTTTGATGCAAAGTGTTTTCACATTTTGTTATCATCAAAACATAGAGTTATCGAGGGATGAGAATAACGTTTTTAGACATTATTTGCATCAACAGGCTTGAACGAGTTTCCTCGTTGATTAAATCGCTATTAACTTGTAACTTTTGTTCATGCGTTTGTATGAGATCATCATCACGATGTTGCACCTCTGGATAAAAAGCTAGGAGATATTGCTTTTTTTAATCATATTATGTAATATGATGCATGTGAACATCATATTCATTATTTTCTTAAGAGTCATCAGCCTTGGTGGATTTTTTTAATTATAACCCACTTTTTCTTTCGTACGCCAAACGCTCGTTCCACATCTTTTCTTGCTGCTTAATGCGCTTCCTTATACCTTATTCGTTTTGTATCATTCGCCCATGACTGTGAAGTAGACTTAACATGATTAGACCATGTCAGATATATCCCGATTTATAAGGCATCCCGTTAGCCACAAGTGGAACCTCTTATGGTTTTCCGTCGTTGAGATTGTTGAAAATAGGCTGTTGACATATAACGTTCCCAGGAACACCAAAGAACAATGGCAAATCTATAAGCCTCTACTTCCCATAAAATAAATAGATGTCGATCGTGATCACCCCTAAAATATTGAGCACGATCTGCATTTGGGCAATTAGCCCACTACTAACCCGTACAGTCAATGCTTCTTAACATCACAGGATCTCCTGTTTCTCCTCGTGATAAGCATAGTTTTTTGACATCAGTATAAGTAGGTCTTTGCAAAAACTCATCTCCATATAAATCCATAATATCCTTACCTAAATTTTCGAGAGCATCACGAGAAGTTTTCACACTCATTTTCAAATATTCGTCTAGAGCATCTGGATCGGCATCATACGCCAATTAACGAATTGCGGATGTACACTTCATCAATGGGGAAAGGCCACTTAACCCGAACAATCACTATTGTTGAAAATATGGCGAATGATCAGTTATTTCCCAAACAATGTGTGTGAATAGTAAGCGACTCATTCGAAACTGCGTACAGAATATATCTTTGTCATATATTGGGTTTTCAGAGTAGTAAGCGGCAACTAAATGATCATGAGCACCGTAACGATCTTTATGTATCGTGTTTCATAGTATAGAGTTTTTTTTGGATTCCAAAAGCAGTGTTGCAAAAATCGGTCTAGGCGGCCAATTAAACAACGATTAATCGCTATGCGGGATTAACCGCACCGATTTTCACTAATCGGCCTTAGTAATCGGTTTGGTAAAAAATTGGTCAACATACCAATTAATCGGATAAAAATCGGCCAAATCGGGCATAAATCGGCCAAATTGGACAAAAATTGGATAATCAGCCTACTCGATTCCGGATAGAAATCGGCGAAATCAGGCATAAATCGGCCAAATAAAAAATCATCTAGATCGGCCAAATCGGGCATGTAGTTTCAAAATTTTACGATTTTATATATAAAAAATCCATTCCGATTAATCCCCACCTAACCGATTAATCGTTAAGCGCTACCCGGCCGCCCAGCTACCGCATAACGATTTTTGCAACCTTGTCTAGAAGTGGAAGCTTAATAATTCATATAGTATGTCGCCCTCTCTTTTAAAAACTCTAGCTCGATACTATGAGCTTCATATTCTTCTTCTGAGATGTAAACATGAATTGTTCGGAATTCATTTGTCATGAGTATGAGAAATATGTAATTGTATTAATGAGATTGAACATGTTTTAAAAGTGTGTATAAAAATGATATAGTATTAGAGTATTTATGGTATAAAATGTTAATTTTCTTTTAAAAAATTATAACCACCAACGGCAAGTTTTTGACCGTTGGCACAACAAGACTCCCTCCCACAACTCCCTTTTGGGGACGACTGTTCTCCATGGGTGAGGCTAATAGCGACGACACATCTTCGAGGGTCGAAAGACACGTGCAATACCTCTTATTACCACTACTCTAATGTTGTAGGTATCTTTTTCGGGTTAAATCAAATTTCAGACTTTTCTTTTAAAAAAAAAAAAAAAGAGAAAAATAAAAAAGCTGTTGTGTTACTAAAAGAAGAGAAAATGTTATCAATAAACTTTTAGTATAACAATATCAGTGAAATTTTGGAACAAATGCATATTGTTTAGCTAGACTATTAGAGAAAGATCAGTAAACGTATGAAAAAGAAGATTAAAAAAAGTAGAAGAGAAAGCAATCTCATAAATAGGAGTGAGTATCGGGCTAAGACCGGACCGGTTAAACCCGGACTGGATCGAGACCAATTTAGCCCAAAACCCCAGACCGAGGATCGGACCGAATGTGTTTGGTTCGGTCCGGTTCTTCGGTCGATCCGGTTTAAAAAGGCATAATGGTCGGTTTGTACGTAAGACCGGACCGAACATGATCGAACAAACCCGAGACTGAAATAGAGAAAAAATTGAAACCTAAACTCGACCGCTGATTTTTCAGTTCGGTCGTCGGTCCGGTCGGTTTTCGGGTTACTTGAGGAACTGACCGAATCTATATCAAACAACAGTTTAAAAAGCGGTTGACTTCCAAGTTCCAAACACTGTACCAAATCCAAACAACACCCCATAAACTCATAAACCCTAATCCCAATTTCCAACCAAAATCAGCATCAAATACTCAAAATCAACCCATAAATTTACAAACTGTGCATTGGCTATTGAAACTGTTATAAAGAATCAATGGGTAGCAGAAGCAGAGGCGATGGAAACTATACAAACCCATGTTTAACGATGCATCAGCCGTGGGCTTCTTTGCTTGTTTACGGAATTAAACGTATCGAAGGGCGGTCTTGGCCCTCCCCGATAACGGGTATTTATCGGTTTTTTATTGCGTTTATATATAATGGATAATGGGTTTGTTACTGTTTGTTACTGATTATAGTAATGTGACTACTGTAACTAACTTTTTACGGGTCGCGAAACCTCCGTGCTAGGCTAAAAAAGAAGTTTATGAGTGCTACTGCGTGAGTTGTTTTGTGTGATTCTGTCATCTGTGGAGTGAAAAATTATTAGATATATCTTAGAACAAGCAATTTGATGACGAAGTAGGGATCGTAGTTAGCGTTGTACAATATCACTTGACTCGTTGCCTAGTCGGTATTGGAATCAAGTATTAGGTTTGCTAAGCTAAGTGATATAAGTTATAAAGAGGGTGCTAACTGCTAAGTAAGTTGCTCTGTTTAGGCGGAAAATTGAGTATGTAGTGTAGTGTTTCAGCCATTTTTGTATCTACAGTTGTCAAAAATTGTAGGATGAACTGTCTTTTCCTTTTAATTGAAATCGTAGTTTTTGGTGGCCCCCATTCACTATCCAGCAGAAGTACATTGCTGAGTTTATGTTTTATGCACGCTGTAACTGTGTATGCCTTTTTAATAGAGTCCGATTATTTACAGAATTTCCTCTTAATATTGCAAGATGTGACTATAAAAGCGAGTTTTTTAAACTTTACGATGGTTGTATATTGTCTATGTGAACGCTCTATCTTTTATTGCCTTATGTTTTCTTTTCAATAACTAATATTTTGGCTTTCCGCTAATGTTTGTGATTTCGTTTGAATTTGAAAGGGCGACTTTGGATTCATGCTGCTGGTAAGGTCCCGGATCCTGAAACAATTAAAGCAATGGAGGACTTCTACAGACAATTATATGAATTAGATGGAGTAACGGATCTTAAGTTTCCAGAACATTACCCTGTTTCACGGCTCATAGGTTATCTAATTACATAAACCTGTCCTATTTATGTTGTTTGATTGCAGACTATCTTTTTTGTGCATTTGATATTCTATTTGTTAAGTTCACTATAACATGCAAATGTGTTGTTAACGCAGGTTGTGTTGAAGTGGTTGGATGTTTAAAAAGTGAAGAGCTTGCATCATGGGAGGATGTTCCTCAAGGGGTAGGCATATAAGTCTATACTCTGCGCGTCTATTGTTGACTTCTTAGCGTCAAATGATCAATTTATTTTGCTTAAACCAGAAGTTGCAAATAAGTGTACATTCTTTTTAAGTTTAATCTCATGTAAGCATTTGATCTTAGTTATGATCTTTATAGGTGAGGCTTGAAGGGCTAACGGCGTTTTGTTGGCTATGTGAGAAACCACAGGTTTGCCTTCTTATTTATTTTCTGTTTATTAAATTTTGTGTTTAGTTTTTAATCATTCTTCCCTAACATCATTGTTTATAACAAATTACTTGCTAAACTCTTTTTGCAGAAATTACTAATACCATTTGAAATGCGTGGATATCAAGGTGTTTATAATTTGGAAAGAAGGGTAAGCATGAAATTGTTTCTTTAAACACCAAATAAACCTCTATGTCGACCCGTTAACCAGCACTCAAAGCATTCTGTTACATTGAATTGGCAATTTTGCCCCAAATATTTATGAATGGGTCAAAATCAGGTGATGTTTTATCTATGAAAAGTAAACTTAAAAAGATTAGCTTAAAAGGAAATGGGTCAAATGGGCTAAAAGTCTAAAACCAGTCAAGAGTCTTAACCTTTTTAATCAGATAGTAATATATAACTTTCCTAATCATAGTTAACATAGCACTCCAAAAGATATCAACTGTTTTTGGCCTACTCATTTTGCCTCAGTTTGTGGGAGACAGTTACTCAAACTTCTTTGCAAAGTCGAGCATCACCTTTGCATCAAGTTGCCCTTATCTAGTTATCTTTTTATTTTTCTGATTTGTATCTGATTTTTATTTTATAGGTTCTTGAGGGAGCCCTAAGAGGTCTTTCTCCAGTTGAAGCACCATTACCGATTAAGTTTCCTTTGCCAGACCCACGGAACCCGTTTTCTTTGACACCGGGGTCACTGGTTAATGGGCTTAACAAGGGCTCAATCAAGTCTAAAACAGAAGAGGATTCATCTCCAACCCTTAAAGCAGCCATAGCTGGTGCAAGAGCCGCTGCAACACAGTTCTCGAAGAAGACCAATAGCTCACCTGCAGTAGTATTCCAAGGCCAAGGATCAAGAACAAGGAGTGGCGCCAAAGAAGGTGTCCAGATATTAGATAATGAATAGAGTTGGCGAGAATTCTGTTTGTGCTTCTAGTTTAACATTTTAGGCTATTGATATTGCTTTCTTTTGACGTAATAAGAACAATGTGTAACATATGGTTTGTGTAATGAATAATGTGTACAATATGGTAATAATGTGTACAATATGAATAATGTGTACATTTCAGGCTATTGATATTTGAAGAAAGGTGTTGCAATCCTAACCCAGTAACCCTCTCATGTTTCTAATAGCGTGAACTTCTGTTAGTGCTTAGTGCTTTACTATAAATTGTTCGTTCCTTCTCCTTTTTTACAAGGGCAATGTACTGTTCGTGAATATGTGATGTACCTGGTAATTTATGTGGTTCATTTATACGGAATGGGCAAGAACAGGTTACAAATACTGTCGATTTACATGCAATTTGATTTTGGTGATGTAAATGACAAATGATGGATTTGTGTACAATATGTGTGCAACTTATCTAGTTTTAAGATATTTAAAGAATTAATAATAAATGGATCATATCCATGGTAATCACTAATCAGCTTGATTTGAGACTTGATTAGGCTTAATTGGGCTTGATATAAGAGAAAATTGATTGGGCCAAATTCGCATTTGTGGGTTTTCATTGCGACCTTTCACAAAAGGATGCAACGTTCCATTATGATAGTTACATAACGACAGTGAAGAGTTATAATGATTCGTTGGAAACGTTTCAAACAATATCTAAATGGCATTTCTGGTCTCTTAAAGACAACATAAAAAACATAGAAAATTACATCAAACTCCATTATAAACCCTTTTTCGGATTCGCTAGATTCAAATTTTATATCCTGAATTGCTCATTGTATTTTCAAAACATTCGCGAGTAATTTTGTTTTTAGACACTACTGGCCTTAATCGCCTTGTAGTAATATATTTGATAATCCTATCATACAATTTGTATGGTGGTCATTAATCTTTGACACAAGTACACAACCATCACGACATACGCAATTGAATAACCAAATCCTCCCTCACTTCTGTTGATACATTCGCCGTAATGTGCGAACAATTGGCTAGTTTCACTAATAAAGCGAAACAAAATATTAATTCAATGTCAAATACTTACAATCATATATGTTTACATTTCACAATCCATGAGTCATACTACCATCCCAAGCATGCCTTTATTATGAACACTAGCATAAAATCCATCCTCTTTTACTAGCCAATAACAACCATCGCGTCGAGTAAAGTTAAAAACATTACACCAATCAAAAACATGATTGTCATAAAGATTAATTGTTGTAGAGAGCGAGTTCCACCAAAACTGGCCCTTACAGACCAACCCTCCGATATTATCACAGAACTCCCAGGCGTAAGTTTCATTGTAAAAGGAGTATGAAGTCCTTGATCAGCAGGCCCCGGTTGTATCATTTTGGTTATGTACTGCTTGAAAATTTTATTTAAGTTAGCAAATTATTTCAATTATCAATCTTTGTATTGTAGTATTATTTTGGTTGAGACCGGAGATGTTGATTAGTTTACCATTGGTTGCAAGTGCCAACACCCGCTAGTGGTGATGGTGAAGAAGACACTACAAAAATTCTCACTGATAATTAACTATTCATTAGTTAGGGTGATTGAAGCAAACAAATCAGGATATCCAAAATTTCAGATAACCGAACTTCGGATGTCCATATTTTCGGATTTGATACCAGATACTACACTAACAAATATACATTGTTGGAAGAAGTGTTAGTTCACATAGAGATGCACAGAGATACACCCACCAAATCTTTATGCTCCAAATGTGTTTAGGATTAGAAGGATAATGAATGACACATATAATGCGTTTTTTGTGGAAAAAAATCCTCCTTCACAAGAGTTAACCTTATGATCTATAAACATGTGGTCAATAATTCGATACGAAGATCTCCAACAACGTCGTCAAGGGGAGCCGCATCAAGAATTCCAAAAGCAGCAACGTCTAATAACAAATGAGCCGCATCAGTCAGAATCAGAAGACTGTTAGCTTTAACCCCACCGACTACTTTCACAGTCATAAAAATAACACACAACGCAATCCCAGCCCAAAGCTTCCACATGGATGTAGACCGCTAGCTCTTTGGCCTCATTAGAGCTAGTGTTGGCATCTGAGAAGCCACACGGTGCTCCCTTAAAAACATTGGTTGTAGCAAAATGATTCTCTCGTCTAGAGACATGTCAACATGTTCCGGCCTCTGATCATCCATCTGCAATATATGTTGGACCTTGTAATTGTATAAGTCTTGAAAGACGAAGGACCAAAGTCGGTAGATAGAAACTTAATAACCGAAAGTTAGTTAAGTTAGCTATTTCTGTAAAATAATGAAAGGTTGTGTCGCTTGGAACACACCTATTCGAACAGACATGGTGTTTGGTTCATAACCATTCGACCTCTATATATACTTATTTATATGTAACATTTTCGGTGTGTCTTTGTAACAATATAACCACTGTTATATTGATGAATAAATGAATCATCTTCTTGTATATCTTGTGCATATATGATACTGGAAAGTATGAACCTGTCAAACACAGAACCTGTGAACAATATATGATCCTGGAAGTATGAACCTGTGAAAAATCAACATGGCATCAGAGCTGATGGTTCCAAGATTGCAAGAAGTGATTCAAGTTCTGATCAAGAAGATCAAAAGATAGAAGGGAAGAGACACCAAGGATGTTGGGGAAGATAGTGCACGATCAGAACCAACGATAGTTGCAAGATAGCAACGACTTTAATCCAACAAAGATTGAAGGAACAAACGTTGACACCAAACGTATTGATGGGAGAAAACTTTGTTGGGACTAAAAGTAACGACAAAGGGAAGGAGAAAGAAAACTGTATAGCGACGTTGTTGGTGACTTACATCACGCGACAACAGAAGAAGAAAGAAACACGCTGAATCCTGTTTCAGAACAGGAAACACGCGACGTATAAACATAAGATACGTTGCCTAGATAACTAGGGACGCAAGAAAGTAGTATACGACTTATCTTGTGTCGAAATTGCAAACGACAAGGCACCAAACGAAGTGGTGACTTGCAGGTTTGTGTTGGTGTGATCCTGTACGCGACAAAGAAACAAAGGAAACTTTGTTACAAAACCTTTGTTGGCATCCAATATCATACAACAAAACCGAGACCTCTTTGTTGCGACAAAGGTGAAGAAGAAGACGTCATAAGAACAATAGAAGACCCACGCTTGCAATATAACGCAAACGCTGGACAGAAAAGGGACGTTGCTTGGATTTAGAAAAGGTATACTGAATAACAAAAGCAATCGAGGATTGTTTTTGGAATAACGCTCGCAATACAAAGGACAACAACAGGAGCATCTTGATCACTTGCTCGCAAGGATACCGTCGTGTATTTCTGTAGGTTGTTGTGTAGATACGGTGTGGAACAAAGAAGAAGGAGTATTGTGGAACGCGGACAAGCAACGAGGGCAACAAGGACACAAGCAAACACGTCACTTGTTGACATACTACCGTCGAAGTAGTAGAAAAAAAACAAACAACCTGTTTGTTTTGGGACAAATACCGAGGGTATTTGGGACTTTGTGTTCACGTAGACTTGGAAACAAAAAACAACGAAACAACAAGTTTGTTGTTTACCGAGAACTTGAGAGTTCTTTGGAATTAAAAGCCGAGACAAAAGAGTCTATGGCACACACACCGGTAACCAAGTTGGACGCAAAAGAAAGAGAAAGACAAAGTGACAAGAAGTAAACAACGAAAAACAACAGCACGTTGGTGAGATAGGAAGAAGGAAAGAAAGAGACACGGAGAAGAGTATGAAGACTCGAAGAACAAGACTAAAACAATTAGGGGGGAGAATGTTGGACCTTGTAATTGTATAAGTCTTGAAAGACGAAGGAGCAAAGTCGGTAGATAGAAACTTAATAACCGAAAGTTAGTTAAGTTAGTTATTTCTGTAAAATAATGAAAGGTTGTGTCGCTTGGAACACACCTATTCGAACAGACATGGTGTTTGGTTCATAACCATTCGACCTCTATATATACTTATTTATATGTAACATTTTCGGTGTGTCTTTGTAACAATATAACCACTGTTATATTGATGAATAAATGAATCATCTTCTTGTATATCTTGTGCATATATGATACTGGAAAGTATGAACCTGTCAAACACAGAACCTGTGAACAATATATGATCCTGGAAGTATGAACCTGTGAAAAATCAACAATATATACGTCGGCTTATGTCATAAATAAATAATGAAATACTAAATTATGCTCTCAGAAACAAGGACCAACAAAATCATCATATTGCAGTGAAGAAAATCAATCTCTAGTATAATAACATGTTTAGTTTTGTCAAAGAAGACTCTGATACCATCAATGAAAAGACTAAAAAACATAGCAATTGAACCTAAACATATGCTGATGAAAAGGAGGACACAAAAGGTGAGGTATAGATTTTGATTAAAAAAAGACCAACAGAATCATCAAAATATATTCACCTAAAAACAACATATTATCAGCTCATATGTTAACTTATGAGCAATTTGCGCATACTATTTCTTTGACATAATAACAAATTTAGGTCAAAATTCACCACAGAACAAAAACACTTATTAACTTAATCAATTTAAATAAAAAATCCAATAAACTATAAAGTAACAAAAATATATCAAGCAGAGCTGCCCAAGGCCTCAACTTTTTAAAGGTCTCAAAATATATACCCCATTATATATTTAAGGCCTCAAAATACATTCAAAAATTTGTTAAAGTTGTAGATTGTTATCTTTTATATAATAAAAGAATTACATCATTTCGGAGTGTTTTTGCAAAACTCTTCTTATTGAAAAAAAATTAGACCAATAAGAGAGCTCGATTTTGCCACGTAGGCGAAATCGAACAATATAATTGGTCAATAAAAAGTCAAAATTCAATTGATTTTGGTCAACCTTAATAATTCTGGTGGAGAAATTTGGTTAAGAAAAAAAATGCATAAAAATATACGTGTCAAATTTAAACAAAAACTTAAAAAAAGAGAAAGTAATTAATAAAACTTTAGTGGTGAATTTTAAATAATTTATATAGAGCAAAGTGTAACATTACAAATTTCCATGTTTTTTAATAACTTTAGAAAAAAAAACAAATAACCCCTTACACTTTATACCCCCTATACTTTATAACAACGACTCATGAAATTGTTATTTAAAATATATATATATATATATATATATATATATATATATATATATATATATATATATATATATATATATATATATATATATATATATATATATATATATATATATATATATATATATGTGTGTGTGTGTGTGTGTGTGTATATATATATATATATATATATATATATATATATATACNGTGTGTGTGTGTGTGTGTGTGTGTGTGTGTGTGTGTGTGTGTGTGTGTGTGTGTGTGTGTGTGTGTGTGTGTGTGTGTGTGTGTGTGTGTGTGTGTGTGTGTGTGTGTGTGTGTGTGTGTGTGTGTGTGTGTGTGTGTGTGTGTGTGTGTGTGTGTGTGTGTGTGTGTGTGTGTGTGTGTGTGTGTGTGTGTGTGTGTGTGTGTGTGTGTGTGTGTGTGTGTGTGTGTGTGTGTGTGTGTGTGTGTGTGTGTGTGTGTGTGTGTGTGTGTGTGTGTGTGTGTGTGTGTGTGTGTGTGTGTGTGTGTGTGTGTGTGTGTGTGTGTGTGTGTGTGTGTGTGTGTGTGTGTGTGTGTGTGTGTGTGTGTGTGTGTGTGTGTGTGTGTGTGTGTGTGTGTGTGTGTGTGTGTGTGTGTGTGTGTTGGTCTCTTTTACTTGGTTAGTGGTTAACAACAAAGTTAATCTAACCAAGTTCCATTGAATAATGATGCAAAGATTAATAACTAAGAAATAAAAACGTAAAAGATAAGAAACAAGATTTTTCAACGTTTAACTCTTTATTAGAAATTAATCAAAAGAATTATACCCAAGTGTTTGCGGAACAACACTTGGGATTGAAATGACAAGTATGGTATGGTGTTACTTCTCACTTAACTTAAGCTATGCTTAAGTAGCAACAAAAGACCCACTAAGCTATCTTAGGGATGGTTGCTATTTGGAGAGAGTAAAGATTAGTTTGTGAATGTCTAAGCATTAAGTGCACAAACTCCGCAACCTTTACTCTCTCTTATGACTCCTATTTATACACAAGTATATTACAACCGTTGTGAAAAAGACAAAGTGTTAATACAAATATCGCTTAAAAACGTTATTTATATTTTACGATCTTTGCTAAGTTTTGTTAACGACAAAGTATAAACTTTAGCTTTTGGTAAAATACAATTTTAGTTTCAAGTCTTGCATAATCTTTGTTTTGCTACATTTTACTTTTCATATT
>LBNU01001462.1:112807-127547 GCA_014162995.1 Artemisia annua
AAAGTAAAACTAGGCTCTCTTTTTTATTATTATTTATTTTATCTTTGAATCCATGTAATTTAAACATAGTATAAAAGTAATTTAAATCTTTTCAGTTGTGAATAAAAGTAAAGCAGTTCATGATGATATTTTCAAATATAAATAAAAGCAGATACAAGTTTGAGAAAAGTAAGCTTAAACTATTAAATAGTAATTAGAAAAAGAAAAAGAAAAAAACACCATAGGATAAGTAGTAAAAAAACTAAACAGTGTACTACGTATTTTATTGGAAATGTATATGTATATTTCTTTTGTCGGGTTCCTAGCTCCTAGAAAACAACAATTTAACATTCTCTTTTTTCATATAGTACATTTTCTTCACCATCCATTGTCTTCTCCAAGACTTTCTGCAAGTGCTCGTTTTCTCCAGCCACCCACAATTATAGAAGCCGCTAAACCAGAAAAATTAGTCTGGAAAAACCAAAAAACTGTCGCCCAGCCTGCCCATGCCAGGGCCCTGGGGTGTAGCACTCTCAGAAAACAAAAACAAAAATCACAAAAAACTACACTTCGTCGGCCGAAACCGTATGTGGCATGTGCCACAGGTAGCCAAGGCGTAGCTCCGCCCCTGAACACAGATCAACATATTTAACTCCTCCACATTGCCCCAATATATAGTTACAATATTTTTCTCTCATATTTAAGTACCATAGTTATAGTCTTAGTATCGACACTTTTTGCCCAGTCACAAAACTTGAGTTCAATACGGGCAATTCTATCAATTAATGTATCACTTGTTGCATCAAACCCAAAAATATGTTTGGGTTTGATGCAACAAGTGATACATTAATTGATAGAATTGCCCGTATTGAACTCAAGTTTTGTGACTGGGCAAAAAGTGTCGATACTAAGACTATAACTATGGTACTTAAATATGAGAGAAAAATATTGTAACTATATATTGGGGCAATGTGGAGGAGTTAAATATGTTGATCTGTGTTCAGGGGCGGAGCTACGCCTTGGCTACCTGTGGCATGGGCCACATACGGTTTCGGCCGATGAAGTGTAGTTTTTTGTGATTTTTTTTTTGTTTTCTGAGAGTGCTACACCCCAAGGCCTTGGCATGGGCAGGCTGGGCGACAGTTTTTTGGTTTTTCCAGACTAATTTTTCTGGTTTAACGGCTTCTATAATTGTGGGTGGTTGGAGAAAACGAGCACTTGCAAAAAGTCTTGGAGAAGACAATGGATGGTGAAGAAAATGTACTATATGAAAAAAGAGAATGTTAAATTGTTGTTTTCTAGGAACTAGGAACCCGACAAAAGAAATATACATATACATTTCCAATAAAATACGTAGTACACTGTTTAGTTTTTTTACTACTTATCCTATGGTGTTTTTTTCTTTTTCTTTTTCTAATTACTATTTAATAGTTTAAGCTTACCTTTCTCAAACTTGTATCTGCTTTTATTTATATTTGAAAATATCATCATGAACTGCTTTACTTTTATTCACAACTGAAAAGATTTAAATTACTTTTATACTATGTTTAAATTACATGGATTCAAAGATAAAATAAATAATAATAAAAAAGAGAGCCTAGTTTTACTTTATAAATGAAAAACTAAAATCTTAAAATATTCGCGAAGCGAAGCGAGCCGTTAATCGTGCCACACACGATCTAAAATCCTGGATCCGCCATTGTCTGTGTTGCTAGCTAGTAAACACATCTTTGGTCTCATTCTCGATGGAGATAATAATTCAATACGAGACACACAACCGTTTACGATAGATATTAAATGTGTCGTATGTTACAGTTTGGATATCTATCAGAACTACACATGCCATGCATGCAATTACATAAGCATGTCATGTGCATGCAAGATTTTAAACCCTTACTTTGAATTAGATTAATGAATCGTGAATCATCTTTGCATGATATCTATCTAATACTTTACGCATGTCTATGCATGTATTCATTCTTTTCCTTATAATTGTATGATGGATCGACAGTAGTAAATAAATAAGGTTCGACCTTATTTATTTTATGTAAAGCTAAACTTTGTTTGTTGTATGCTTTACTAGTGATTTGAACTAGCATTCTAATTGAATCGCTAACAATACGCGCGTTCAAGATCGTAGAGAAATCCTACTTTGGATTTTTAGTGGTCGCCTATTCGACTTGTTATAAGGTCGGTTTGCATAAACCCTAATTTATTAGGGTTTATGACTTGATCTTTAATTTGGGTTTTTATAAACCCTAATTGCAAGGATTGTTAAAAGGTACGCAATTTCTTTATGTTTCAGTTAATTAATTTACAAGTATTTGATCCTTATATTTCCGCTGCATGCTTTGATGTTTACTTGTTTAAATATATACATGTTATGATATTAAAATGCCAACATGCTTGACCCTAGTGACAAAGCTGCGAACGTTAAATATTATTATGAGCATGTCTACAATCGAGAAGACCTCTTTGAGGATGACGAAAAAATAATGATGAAGATGGAGATGGATATGAAAATGAAGATGAAGACTACGGATTTGAGGATAGTCTGTGGAAAACGATAATGCGATTGGCATTTAATTTGATACATTATCTGATTTGTGTTACGAATACATAGATAAGATCAGGACCCCACAACAAAGTGAGAACTTTCAAGAACGCTTAAAAAACGTAAGTTGGATGATGAAGGTAATGTAAGAGATAACACAGAAATAGTTAAATACTTTTCCGAGGATTTCGAAGGCCTTTTAAACAACGAGGATTGTGTAGACGATGATGATAATTTTGACGTATTACTTTGGTAGAAGATCAGTAGTGAAAGATTTCCAGTTCTTTCTAAGATTGCAAAGGATGTTTTGGCTATTCCATTGTCAGCAGTTGGATCGGAGGAATCTGCTTTTATTGCCAAATGTAGTCGATTAGTAGATGATTTTCGAAGTTCTTTGTCACCTTCAATAGTTGAAGCATTAATTAGTTTGCACCGAAGATTGGAGAGACAAGTCACAACAGCGAAAGAAAAGTGGAAGAGCTGTGCATAATCTTGACAACTTTGTTTTACGGTAATTTAAACCAGTTTTTGTATACTTTATATATTTGATGACATGTTCTGATCTAAATGATCTGTTTTGTAGATACTGGACGACTCTATGTCTACGAGTAGTTGTGGGTAAAGGGTACTTATATCTTCATTGCTAGAAAAGTCTACGAGTAGGTCTTTGTTATGTAATTTATCTGATCTTGAAATGTTGAGAAGCCTAGAATTTAAGTAGCATATTGCTTATCATTGAGCAGGCAGTTCAGTTTATGATATAATTTTGGACTTTGACCATTATTGAACTAGTTATCGTTTGCAAGTGTTTGGTTGTGTTATATATTGTCAATTTTTAGTTCTGTCCCCCTAGGTTTTTGTTGTTTACTATTTGACGGTCAATTTCTGATTGTGTTAGTGGGCTTCATATCTAACAATGTTTTGTTGTAGCAATTTCTACAACACTCTTTAAGCATTCAACTTCTATTTATTTTGAGGGTGTTTGAGAGTAACCTGTTTATATTCTTATTTTAAGAGAAACAAAATGTTTTTAATGTTTTTAATTATTATTTTTTTATTTTGTATTTTTATTTTATTTTATTTTTAGTGGATAATTAATGATTTAGACCATGGTGAGAATCCTGAACCTTAACCACGATACCATTTCACGTAATGTGGGGATAGGGAGTCGAACCAGACACTATCACAAGAAAACTTATTCTTTAATTATATTCTAATAAGCTAACGCACAAATTCCATTTCCAGTGAAGTAAACATCAAGTTTCGATAGCTCCAGGGACGGACCCTGGATTATAACTTATAAGAAATGTGTTACACAGAATTGAAATTTTTGAGAAGGCGTTGCACAAATTTTCTTTTATAATAAGTAATAAAATTTGCACCATGAATATATATATATATATATATATATATATATATATATATATATATATATATATATATATATATATATATATATATATATATATATATATATATAGAATGAGGTTCAAATGGGATAGTGTTTAAAGTGAGATACTGTAGGCAGCCAATGAAATTGTGCCAAGTGGATGTTTAATTTTTTTTATTAAAAGAATTAATTATATACACAAAAGGGTAAATTGGTAATCTTGCATTATTGTTATCGCTTCAAAAAACAAACATGTTTGAGATTTCAGTTGTGATACGAACGCCATGTGCCTGTGTTGACCATTTCTCCATATGGGTTGGATCAATGGCACCTGATATATCAATCGGTCATTACGTATCTGTTATCGTATGCATTTGCATGTAAATCAAGTATATAACGTATCAATATTTTATTCCCGTAAATCAAGTATATAGCGTATCAATATTTTATTCCCTAATTTGTGTATCAATTTGTTATCAGAACATATCAATTAGTATTTTGTTGTGTATTAGTTTGTTAACAATAATGGTCTAGCAATTGATTAGTCACGAATGAGCTTGTAGTTTATCAATTGGTTACTTGTAATACTTTTATTGATAATGGATATTAGTATATTACTAAGATTGACCTACGATCATCACTTTTTGTACGTGTATCTCAACTAATAAGTTTGTGTATCAATTTTGTGTTTGATTTTGTATATCAATTATTAAGCGTTTAAGCAAGTGTATCAAAGATATAAATATTTAGCTTTGAGAGTTTTTAGTATGGAGCTAATATGTATCGTTACATAAAAACGCAGTAGTTCTTTTTTAACATTACTTCTTGACGNCAAAAAAAATATTCAAAAAAAAATTTTCGAATTTTTTTTTTTTCAAATTTTCAAAAAAAATTTCGAAAATTTTTTGCAAATTTTTCAAAAAAAATTTCGAAAATTTTTTGAAATTTTTTTGAAATTTTTCAAAAAATTTAGTTAACTAATATTAGCCATTAGATCAAAGTTAAAAGAGGGTAAAATGAGTGGCTAGGATTAGTTTTCGCGTTCTCACAAAAATTTGATTTCTCACATGAATGACCCCATATATACCTATATATATATATATATATATATATATATATATATATATATATATATGTATATATATATATATATTTGGCTAAAATAAAGTTTTAGTAAAGAAAGAAAGTAGCACAAATATTATTAGGGTTGCACTTGCACTTGCACTTGCAAGGTTGACTAGCAAGTCAAGCTTTCAAGTTTTCAAAAGACTAACAAGGTTAAAACTAGCAAAGTATACTTATAGATTTTCAAAATAAATTTGCAAGATGAACAAGGCTAATTTTCTAAAAACCCCAATTCGAAAAATCTTAAAGAACATGGAGATTTTAAAATAAATTTAGCAATATGAACTTTGTTAGTTATCAAATTTGCGACTTATTTAAAAAAAAAATTAAGGGGGTGTTTGATAGCCTCTTAGNGGTTGCACTTGCACTTGCACTTGCAAGGTTGACTAGCAAGTCAAGCTTTCAAGTTTTCAAAAGACTAACAAGGTTAAAACTAGCAAAGTATACTTATAGATTTTCAAAATAAATTTGCAAGATGAACAAGGCTAATTTTCTAAAAACCCCAATTCGAAAAATCTTAAAGAACATGGAGATTTTAAAATAAATTTAGCAATATGAACTTTGTTAGTTATCAAATTTGCGACTTATTTAAAAAAAAAATTAAGGGGGTGTTTGATAGCCTCTTAGTGGGTCAATTAAGAGGACACCCCCAATTAGGTCAGCACATGGAGCGTTTGATAAAAACAAGTGGAGCTCTGACCGATTTAGTTTGCCTCTGTGTCATTTTGAGTGGGTGGAGGTCATCAGCCATTCAGCATCCATGGTTCCGTACGTTTCATTGATTGCATTCTTTTATTGTTATTTTAAAGAGACATCATGGCCCGTGCGATGCACGGGCTTTGTTCACCATAATTAAATCTTACTTGATTTCGGGTAAAAAGTGTTCGGGTTATGTTGAGACGTTGATTTCTTTTGTATATACTCTTAATCTTCACTCATCATGTGTACCATCAAATCGTTGATGAACGAACGATTTCCAATGTACGAATTCTATCTTAAGACCAAATTATAATCCGGATAACTTCCATGGAAGTCATTTCCAAATTAAAAACCAGAAAAACAATTCGTGGAAGGCATTAGTAAGCATGAACTGAAATTTCCTCCATAATATTAGCCTTCGTTTGCAAAGTTTTTTCGCGACACGTCAATCAAATGATCATAAAGAGTTCGTCATTTAGGCGTTGCTTATTCTGAAGAAATGTTAATTTCTTGAAGTTCAATCTCCCTCTAGAACCCGATTTCGACTTCTCTCGCTCTCTCTTTGATTTATCTTTGCTACATTGCCATAAACATCTCACATCGAAGTTGAGAGTAAACAAACGACTTCATTGCCATAAACGTCTCACGCTGTCGATGTTACGACTCATTAGTGGCCAGCACACCCACCATTTTTGTTTAACAGCAAAGGTTACTCAATAAGTGGTTCAGCACTATATAATCCACTAAAATATGAGATGTCAAGTTCATTTTCTCCTACGTATTTATGTTTGCATGCTAACATTAGCTTTTTTGGTGATCAAAGTTTATAATGTCAAGCTTTGTGACTACCACTTTAATTAAAGATTAAACTCAAATTTGTCCACTAACAAACCTAACCACCTTCTAGCTTGTAGCACCTTTAATAAAGGAACAAAAAAACTTTTTAAATCACAATTTAATGACAATGAATGGATGGAACTTCAAAGGTTCTCACTGAACAAATCCCTTCACATTCAATTAGACCATTCAGTTTTGCTTACGTTTTTATGTTTGCATGGGTGATCGAAGTCTATAATGCCAAGCTTTATGACTACCACTTTAATTATAGATTAAACTCAAATTTAATGGCCATTTCGTTAAACTCAACTCACTTCAGTAATTAAATGTAATCTCTAAAACATGAGGCACATGAGGTCATTTCGTTAAATTTAATGTCGACATAACAACGCCAATCTTCAAAAAGATATCACATGAGGGTACAGAAACATGAGGCACATACTTATAACCTCTGCTCACATGGAAAATACTATCCATTTTAACATGTTAATCGTTGAGAATGCTTCTTTGTACTTTTCCTACAACGTAAAGACAAACATGTAAGAAAAACAAAATATTAAAGGTCTAACTTTATGATGATATATATGAAATGGCACAGATGAAGCTTATTCATTTTCGGGCAATGTCATAGTTTGATAACGGAACGCAATTATATGATTCAAAAGGTACAGTTTAACAACAACTTTAGGTAAAAGAAAGTGTGCGTTGAAAATTTAGTAGTCGGTCAGCGAGGTTGTGTGCCAGCTCAGCACTGTTTTTGTCGTGTAGCGACTTTTGGCGGGGACATTTGTGTCCCCGCCAAAAGTCTCCTCGCCCGTCGTCCTATTTGTTGTAGTGCCTCCTTATTGTTCCCGAGTAGGATCATGCGTTTAGTGTTCTAGGGTTAGAGCTCGAACTACATGTGCATAATGTCTTTTCAGATCAGACGAATCTAGACAAACCACCTTTTTTTAGCTTATACAATCCTCGTAGTTCATGAAAAGCTTCTGTCTTGAGCCATTTTTATCGATAAAAAATATCGCTTACATGGGCTTTAGTATAAGCAAAATATCAAAGAAAAGTTGACAGCTTAGTAAAAATTATATTGACAGCTTCAGTAGAAAATTATATTGGCAGCTTTGCAAATTACAACTCCTCCAACCAAGCAGTACAAATAATAACAAATATACCCGTTGTGACCATTATCCAACCCATTCAATAAGTCACCTCTACAGAAAAAAAGTACAGTAATACAGTAACTAAAAAGGAATATTGGTGAGTCAGAGTGTCTCATGATCCATTCACATGGCAAAGTCTTGAATTTCTTCCTCAAGTATTGTACATTGACTTAAATTATAAAGTAATCCATAGTTCCGTACTGCATAGACAACATCAAATCTGGAGACAACTGAATCTGTTAAAACAACAATTCATTTGTGAAGAAAATGATAATTTTTAGAATCATATGCATGGGCAGATGTAAGTTATAGAGAAAGAGTATTTACACAAATTTGTAATATTATTCATACCTTTATCTAATAGGATTAGCAATTGATGTTTTTTTATATACATTAATAAAATATCTTAATGTTTTTTAATAAGAAAATCAAGCACACAATTACCTTATTTTTGAAGACCACTATTTTGTGACAGAAAGGAGCCAACTGTACAAATAAGCTATTTTAAAGGTGTTTTTCTATTACTACACTATCAGATCCTTCACCATTTTTAGAATAGATAAACGGTGTTGATTAAAAGAAGCACATGTTTAAATGAAAGCAACTACGATCAACTGATAATCACCTACCAAATCCACCACCTGGAATGTCGTCTTTACATCGAGGTCTGCCAATAATTGTATTGTAAAAGCATGCATTACAAATTTACAATGTTTAAGCATTAAAAATCTATGAAAAATTTTAAATAATGTTCAGAATTAAATATGTGATTGCAAAAGCACAGTTCTTGGCAAGCAAGTCATGAAATAAACTTGCCGTTAGAATTAGAGATAGCGCTAAAGCACACATTCTTTACCTCCCCAAAATACTCCTCTGCATGTGAGTGTATTGGCTTTATATCAATTACAGACATGGCTTATAATTCTGTTGATCATGTTGAGCTACTGTAGAACATAAATATAAAAAGAGGCTTACAATATAAGGATGAAAGCTTGAGAGAAGGCATCACCTACGACTCATTTGCGCTGCAAATGCAAGAAAGAAAAAAGAAAAAAGCAAACCAAATGTAAGTCAGATATTAACGTTAAACGTTTCACAATCAGTTTGTCCACAAAGACCGTATCGACTAAGGTACTCGACGTTAGCATTTTGTGCAAGTAATTCATATAGTATTCTTTGTTGGACTTCATCAAGGTTAGAAGTAACATCTTCAATGAATTGAAGAGTGTTCTTGTTTCTTTGGGTTAGTGTGTAGTCTGTCGTCGTGGTGTGGTTGTTTGGTGCCTCGAGCATGGTTGTGAATGGTGGTGTATACAGAGAAAGAGTTGTGTGTTTAGAGAGAAATGGGTGGTAGTCTTTATATAGAGAAGTGAAGGCAAGATGTTGTGTATAATCCATTTAATGTGCAATTTGCAAGCAAGTGAAAGGACTAAAATATTAAATAATGGAGACTTG
This sequence comes from Artemisia annua, assembly GCA_014162995.1. NCBI lineage: Eukaryota > Viridiplantae > Streptophyta > Magnoliopsida > Asterales > Asteraceae > Artemisia > Artemisia annua. The sequence goes on from LBNU01001462.1 coordinate 122,004, forward strand.
AAAAGAACTTGGTTATTTTCTAGTGCAATTAGTATTCTCATTTATGAGTGAAGTTTAATACATTGGCAACACATCAACGATTATATTTGAGTTTATTGTAAACATGCATTAATCTTTGCTTAAAAGCTCTTAAAAGCTTCAAAATAAGCTCAACATGTACTTAATTCATTAGCTTAAACTATATACTTGAGTTTCTTAGCTTGTGGCATTAATGCTCACATTCAATATGGGAACTCAATCTTTATATATATATATATATATATATATATATATATATATATATATATATATATATATATAGATATAGATTTTATATCAATATAACATTTACCACATGTTAATATTTTTTATCGGATGTCCCTGAAGGGACCATGTCAATATTTTTTAATTTTATATCAATATAACAAAAAAATTTATTTTTATTTTTATTTTTTTTAACATCAATATAACAACAAATTTATTAACATACTTGCTTACTCTTATATAATATTCTTCTTGTATATTGAGACAGTGACGTAGGAGGCCATATCAATTGCATATTTTTGGAGTGGTTCCTTATTCACATTTTCTTTTTAATATTATATAGTTTGTAGAGTTATATTTAATTTAATAATTATTACACAGTTAAAAGAAAGAAAAGTAACGATTCCATTTCACAATTCGAATCTCTATGGATATCAATTTCACATATTGTTTTATTTATAAACTAGTTATAATACCCGTGCACGCACGGGGTTTTCTAGAAAAATTTAATTATATATTATTATAATTTAAAAACAGAAAATCTTATGTATATTTTAAAAAGTTAGAGTATTAACATGTGCGAAAGTAAGAAAAATAGTTAGCAGAAATTGTAAATATAACCGTGGCATCGACCTTGTATTTGATTCTTGAGCGTCTCCTTATAATGTTATTGGGCCAAAGGTTCTTTGATCACATAGGTTTACACACAAATCAAATTTATTTTAAATTTTTTGTTTACTATATGAATACATAAGAATTTACCCGTGAAAATTATGATATAAGTACAACTAATAAGTATGCATGAGTTTTTCATTATGTTTTAATATCAATTAATATTTTATAAAAATTTTATTAGATGAAAGATTTAACTTTGTTTAGCTGACATAAATGATAATGTTGAGGTTGATGTTGTTGTTTAACTTTAACTATTGATATCATGTTGAATGTGCGAGTTTAGTAGCACATAATGAGCGTTGATGGAGTTAAAATATACTCCGTAAAGTTTTTTAAAAATATTTTTCCGGATATTTGTATATAAATTTTAAAGAATAATTACATGAGTCGTTATAAGTACAATCGCGTATATTTATTTTCATATCACAGTAACTCGTACTTACCATTTGATATTTATATTACCGTTAATAACGATTTAACTGTATTTAATATTCAAACCCGTGTACGTATAGATTAAACTTTTAAATAGGATAACATGAGCACTTATTTATATTTAACGTACATAGTAAAAAGATATTTTAATAGATGAAAGTTTTAAAACTAATATTTATTTTAAAAGCATTTAACGTATATTAAAACTAATTCGTACATTTATAAAATTTTGTAAGTTTAATGGATGAAAGTCTCAGAATAATACTAATACTCATGCAATTGTAAACAAAGTTCATATTATAAAGTGTAGAGGGTATAAAGTGTAAGGAGTTATTTGTTTATTATCTAAAGTTATCAAAAAAACATGGAGATTTATAATTTTACACTTAACTCCATATAATATATTAAAAATTCAACCACTAATGTTTTATTAATTACCTCCTCTTTTTTTTAAGTTTTTATTTTCATAAATTTGACACCTATATTTTTATGTGTTTTTTTGCTTAATCGAATTCTCCACCAAATTATTAAAGTTTGACCAAAATCAATTCAATTTTGACTTTTTATTAGTCAATCATATTGCTTGATTTCGCCTATGTGTCAAAATCGAGCATTTCTATTGGTCCAATTTTTTTTCCACTGAGATTGTTTTGTAAAAAAAACTCCAAAATGATGTAATTCTTTTATTATATAAAAGATTTGATCATTGTTTTAATAAAAATGATCATATAGCATTCAACTTCAAATCTGATATAAGGTTAGAATGGTAATTTTATGTCATTCACAATTGTTATTCAAAACCCTTATCAAACAGCCGGTTCTCATTCAGAATAAAATTCATACAAATCATTCTAAATCAATGTTGCAAAATTCGTGAATCGGTAGTCGGGCGGTTGACCACCGCAACGATTAATCGGTCAAGGCGGGATTAATCGGTGATTAATCGGATTGGCATTTTCTGCAAGTTTTGGGTATTTCTGGAGAGCAAACTAAAGATCTTAACTGATTCCAANAAGAAAGAAAAGTAACGATTGCATTTCACAATTCGAATCTCTATGGATATCAATTTCACATATTGTTTTAGTTATAAATTTGACCATTGTTTTAATAAAAATGATCATATAGCATTCAACTTCAAATCTGATATAAGGTTAGAATGGTAATTTTATGTCATTCATAATTGTTATTCAAAACCCTTATCAAACAGCCGGTTCTCATTCAGAATAAAATTCATACAAATCATTCTAAATCAATGTTGCAAAATTCGTGAATCGGTAGTCGGGCGGTTGACCACCGCAACGATTAATCGGTCAAGGCGGGATTAATCGGTGATTAATCGGATTGGCATTTTCTGCAAGTTTTGGGTATTTCTGGAGAGCAAACTAAAGATCTTAACTGATTCCAAGCCTCCTATGTTTCCAAACCACAATAAAAGGCTCAAATTTTTATTATAAGGCCCATTGTTTGTTATAAGTGAAATAAACGATCCCCAAATGCCTAAACTTTTATTTTTTTTTAAGTTGACTGATTCGACCGATCTTTGACTGATTAGTGGCCGACTTTTTTCCTTGGCCGATTCTTCCACCGATTTTCAAAATTCAACAAGGTGCATGGCTGATTACAGATTAACCGACCGATTCGGCCAATTTTTGCAACATTGTTCTAAATCATTTAGGGCGCTAATTGATTCAGTACTAAAAACTTTTTTATTTTATTTTGTTTTTTTATCAAACAGCCAAGAATCTTTGACTACCATAGTCAACCTTGTGATTTTTTTTTTAGAAATCAGCAAAATCATAGCAATATTTTAGCTAATTTTATGGATATAATGACTGTTTGGATAAAATTTAAGGTGATGTATGTTCATAAAATTTATTATTTTGTCATTTTTCCTTATTTTTTTTCCATTAAGGCACGAAAATTAAACTTGTTGACCTTTATTTTTTATTTTTTTTTCCCGGTGAAAAATTGAACTATATATTAACTTTTCAAAATATTACATCAAATAGGAAAATGGAATTGGACGTTGATGCGTGGGTTTTGCAACCTATGCACTTAGGTTTTACCTCTCAAGGGATCTTGAGAAGGTTACAACCCCCACCAGGCAGTGTACCTGACCGATGTAGTATAGTGAAGTGGCAAGTACCGGGGGATTGATCGTTCTCTCGGGGAATAGTGTCGTTAGGCTTGAAAAGCTACTCTAATTAGGTCTAGGGGTTGAGAGATGATTCTTTTTGTATTTTTATATTTTATGAAAGCAGGTAAAAATCTCGGTTTTAGAAGGAGTGGGCGGAATTAGTTGCTAGCCAACTAACCCAAATATCTACTTTTGCAAATAAAATTAAATAACAAGAAAATTAAATTGGTTGCGAAACTTATATATGAGAAATATGTGTTTACTTAGATTTCCTTACTCCCTAGCTATCTTTTATATGTTAATTGGTTTGTTGTGATTATGTGGATGACGGGTTGTATTCCTTTAAACCATTCGTAGGGCCGTGTACGATCTTCCCTAACTCTATAAGCTCCTATTTCACTCCTATGTCGAGCCGATTTAAGCTCCTAACATGGGATCATTAGAATTCGCTCATGCATTAAATACAACCAAATAATCGTAGTACACATCCGATTCATGTTTCTTAAGACGTTCAAGCAAGTTACCGTATAGGAGGTTAGCCAGTTTTCTTAAGCCTAACATCGACTTCTCCCAACCACCATAATCACAAGCAAACCAACAACATATAATCAATATCTAAGTTTCATTAGATATAAGCAAACACAATAAAGACCTAGCCTAGCATGTTAATTGAAAGACAAGCGTAAGATATAATCAAACAACACATAGACATATTGAATGATTTGGAAAAAGACTTATCTTTAATTAAGCATCAAGGTTTCAAGGGTGAAAAACCCTTAAAAATACAGAAAAGTTCGAGCTAGGATTTTTCCCCAAAAGTTGCACACCAATGAATAAAAATTAGAAAAGTATATATAGATTTTACAAGCTGACGGCGTCACGTTCTCATGCGTGACGCCGTCACCTCGCCGCCAAACTCCTATTCGGATTGCTCAGATCCAACTCTGACGCCATCCTCTTATAATCTCTCCAGGCCGTCTCCCTTTGTCACATAACGTGACGGCCTAGGCGTCACAAAGCGTGACGCCGTCACAAAAACTCTCTGGGGCATCTCGTGTAAAATTCGTATCCATCTCTTCGTCAAAGCGTGACGCCGTCACCTAGCATAACGTGACGCCGTCAGGTACTGTTTCCAACATATTTTGAGACTTTGTCGTTTTCTTCACTTTTATGCTCCAAAAATGTCCAAAATGGCTTTTTTTTTCCAGATTTCCTCTCCAAAGTACCTAAAATGACAAAAGGATGATTTAGGGCAATCTTTGATCAAATAATTACGGATTAGGGCTTAAATGACCCCCTTAAAGCGGTACACTTTTCGCTTCATCAAATACCCTTACACTTGAGATTTGCTTGTTCTCAAGCAAATGCGCTTTTATTCCAATCAAAATATGAGCTAGGGGTCATTTAACACTAATATAACTTTTACAACAAATAGTCATTCAATCCTAGTCATAATAAGCACGGAAATTACACTAGCACCTCACAAATAGTGTTTGGATACTCTCATCTCTCGGGTGTTATAAACCTATATAACTAGATGGAAATGGAAGAAATATCACTCACTACCTGTCATAGCAAATAGATTACCATAGGCTTGGGAAAGGATAAAAACCTCCTCCACTAGGCGTAAGCACCTAAGATAAACTATCAAAGAGGGCTTTACAAAGCTTAGATAATAAAAAGCTTGGTCCACCAAAGAAGTGCCGTACAAATTACAAACCTACAACCGTCCCCTCCTCCTTCTTTCCGGCCAACAATCGCCGGTGAGTTTTCCGCCGTCAACATTCTTCTGACAGTCAACTGGCATTTTCATCTTTTCTTCATTTTTAATTGTTATGAACCTTATATAATTAATTTATTAATTAATTAAGTGCATTTTCTATTAAGTATGTTCTATTAAGTTTGTTTTTATAAAAATGCTTTTCAACAACCTTAACCAAACAAACCTTCAACATTAATTAATGTGGTATCTATCTTGATGTCCTTCGCTAGTTATACATCTTCGGGGAGTCATGGAACCCGCTGATATTTCGTAAATATCCGAGTTTTCATAAATG
>LBNU01001464.1:0-12776 GCA_014162995.1 Artemisia annua
GCGACCACCCACGAGAAGCCTGATGGAAATGCCGTTTAGATCATACCTGACGGACGAGATTCCTGCAGCAATGTTTGAGAGGACTTAAGAGTGAATGAAGTAATCTAGCAAGATCATGCCATGTTTCTTTCATTTCTTCCATGAAAACTCTTGCGATAACTGTCTGAGATCCTTGAAAGCAGGTTTGGTGGAGAGGGATTAATGAAGGTTTCTAACTGTGTTGTGGGTATGAGATTTGATGCTGTTGTTCATCATTAGGATTTCTGATTCCCTCAAAAAATAGAATTGACAAATTTTCTCTCCAGAATTTGGAAATTCACTATTAAATGAATTAAAGGTCCTAGAAAATTTGAGTTATTGAAATTGCGCCAATTATTACCGAAAAAGTTTGAATTTCGGCCAAAAAATTTTCATTGTTATACCAAAATTGAAATTCGCGGTAAAATTTGACGGTTTAGCTCCCTAAAAAAATAGTTTTTACGTCAAATTACTCAAAAAATTGAACGTTTTGCTCCCCTAAAAATAATTCAAAGGTCACTAGAAAAATTTGATTATTTTTTTTTTTTTTTTTTTTTTTTTTTTTTTTGAAGAAGAATTAAAGATATTGAGAGAGAAAGAACTTGTGTATATGATGGTCTTGTAAGTATAGATTTTAAGGCTAATCTTCGAAAAAAATCCCAATGTGATTGCGATACTTGGTATCGGAATGAATTTTCGATGAGCTGTTAAAGTCCAGGTAATCACGATAAACTGAAGTTCTCGATAAAAAATAGATCCTCGATAACTCACTTGTCTTGATCACCCGAAATTATCCCACTCCGCGAGACAATTCTCACGACAATTGTCTCTATGAAGACCACCCCTCTGCCTTTTCTCGATGCCTCGCAACTCAAATCGAATAAGACGTCACAAATATCCCACACAAACAATTGATTCGAAACTGGTGAACGTTCTCGATACCTCAGCTATCTCGATAACAAGTATCCAAAGTTTCGAGATTATACAATAACTGAAACTATCCATAGAGTCGAAGTTTTCTTCTTATACAAGAGAGAAAAGCACTGGTAAGAACCAAAAACACTTAAGTAGTAAATATCGACGGTTCTCGATAAACAAGAGGGTTTAAGGTGTCTCGTATGACTTGTTTTTTGTGTTCTCGATAAGACCGCCAAAAACGCAGATTTTTTTTGGTAAAAGGCAAAGCTTAACACGTGTTTTTAATCCAAATTCTTGTACAACTAGCATTCAAAAATGATGAAATCTTAATGAAAGTTGCAAACTTTAACTTTTTATCAAAATTGAATAATCTCGATAAAAATAAAATTCCAACCGAACTAAGAAACTAAAAATTTCGAACCTTGTGTTTCTATGGTTTTTAACACAATTTGCGTAACAAATATGTGATAGAAAACCAAATTAGAACAAAGTTGCAAATTTTTTAAGATTTACGAGATGAAAAACAAGTTTTATGAATCGAATAGTACAAAAAGAAAAGCTACACCTTCTTCTAGCGATTGATACCGCTTGTTAGGTCACCATATTAGTAAACACAAGTAATCTTATAAGAGAAATGAGATGAGAATTAGACTTGGTTGATTAATAACAATATGAAAGATGAAAGAACAAGAGTTTTCTTAAGATATGAAATTAACCAACAATTGTAATGAGATACATGATGTCCTATTTATAGGAGAGGGATAGGGCAACACTCCCTTCCTTCCTATCCTACTAATTCGTGGGCTTTAAGGCCCATTGGACACCTTATTAGACTAAACATTAACCATAAGAGTAACTGACATAATTAAGATAGAAGTGATAATTCTAGCAACCTATTACATTTACTGAAATGACCGAGACTTGACTGAATAGTTGAAAACTATGATCCTAACACAGAGTATGAAGCAGAATGGTGTCACCGAAGACGGCCTTCGCTTATACCTCTTTCCATATTCTCTCACTTATCATGCTACTGCCTGGTTTGATCGTCTCCCGAAGAATTCGATCCATACTTTTGATGAAATGGTTACCAAGTTCTTAGCAAAATACTTTCCACCTTCTATGGTAACAAAATTGAGAAATGATATTAGCAACTTCAGACAGCTTCCCGATTAGTCCTTATTTGAGGCATGGGAACGCTATAAGCTTGCAATTGATCGATGTCCAAATCATAACATGCTTCTTGTCACCATCATAGATACTATAATGGTTTGACTCTTCGTCATCGTGACACGATCAATGCTGCTGCTGGAGGGACTTTCATGAAAAGGACCCCCGAGGAATGCTATGATCTCATTGAAAACATGACTGCCCACCACAATTTCTAGGATTCCTCAGCTGAGAGGGATGATTCATGTAAATCTATCACTCCAGCCTCCTCTGAAATAACTGCTCTCACTAAAAAGATGGATGATTTGTCCACTGCTGTGTTGAAAATGCATCAATCTAATCAGAACATCAATCATCAAGTCAGAGCTGTCAGTCGTAGTTGTGAAACATGTGGTGGTCCACATCCATATACTGAGTGCCCAGCCACTGGTGGCTTCGCTCACGAGAACGTATATGCTGCTCAAGGTTCCTACCATGCGGGGGGTAATTCTTACCAACCACAGGGGGACCGTAATCTCTTAAGCTATCGTTCCAACAATTTTCTCGGACCACCCGGTTTTAATCAGTCTCAAAACCAAAATGCTCAAAACCGGAACCAAAATTTTCATCAAAATCAGAACCAAAATCGAATGAACCAAGGTTTTAATAACCAAGGGAATTTCAATTCCGGTCAACACCAGGGCTTTCAAAACCAAGGAAATTTTCAAAGAAATCAAGGTCATGGTAATCAAGGGAATTTTCATAATCAGGGTAATTTTCATCAGGGAAACAATTTTCAGGATAATAACAACCAACATCAAGGAAATTTTCAAAACAATCATGCTCAAAATGTTCCTAACAATCAAACTCAAGCCATTGTTCCAACTGGGCCTTCATCTGACGAGTTGTTAAAGCAATTCATGAAATCCCAAGAAGAAATGAACAAGTTGTTGGTCAGCCAGATCTATGAAGTTAAGAAGTCTTTAAATGATCGACCCTCGGGCTCAGGAGTACTTCCGAGCAACACGATCGCTAACCCGAGGGGCGATGTTAAGGCGATCACCACCCGAAGTGGAGTTTCATACAAAGGACCCACGGCTCCTGCTACCTCTTCTTCTCTTCCGTCACAGGTAGCGGAACATGAACCTGAGGTTACTACGGACATGGTACTTCCTACTAATAACGGAGATGCCGATGACGTCCACCCTCAAGTTGTCCCGGTCCCGAAACCCAAATCCAAACCTGGAGTTGTTTTTGAACCTCCAGTTGATCCCGTTGAAAAACAAAACCCCAAGCCTTCGATTCCTTATCCATCACGTTTACAAGATCAAAAGCTCCGCGAAAAAGCTAGTCACCAACTGGACAAATTTTTCCAAATTTTTAAAGAATTACATTTTGACATAAGCTTCGCGGATGCTCTTCTTCTAATGCCCAAGTTTGCATCAACAATCAAAAATCTGTTAAACAACAAGGAAAACTCTTTGAGATGGCAAAAACTCCGTTAAACGAGAACTGCTCTGCAGTTTTGNCCGCGAAAAAGCTAGTCACCAACTGGACAAATTTTTCCAAATTTTTAAAGAATTACATTTTGACATAAGCTTCGCGGATGCTCTTCTTCTAATGCCCAAGTTTGCATCAACAATCAAAAATCTGTTAAACAACAAGGAAAACTCTTTGAGATGGCAAAAACTCCGTTAAACGAGAACTGCTCTGCAGTTTTGTTGAAACAGCTTCCCGAAAAGCTGGGAGATCCCGGGAAATTCCTCATACCTTGCATTTTCCCGGGAATGGTTGAATGCTTTGCCTTGGCCGATCTTGGTGCAAGCATCAACCTGATGCCTCACTCAGTCTGGAAGAAACTTTCTCTTCCGGCACTTACTCCTACCTGCATGACTCTCGAGCTTGCAGATCGCTCTATATCTCGTCCCCTCAGTATTGTTGAGGATGTGCTCATGAATGTAGGAAAGTTCCATAAAGGTTCTGAAGTCACACAAGCAAGAAATTGCTTGGAAACTCTCCAACATCAAGGGTATTAACCCTGAATTCTGTACCCATAAAATCTTAATGGAGGATGACTTTAAACCCGCAGTTCAACAACAGAGAAGGGTTAATCCAAAAATTCACGAGGTTATCAAACAAGAGGTTATCAAACTTCTTGATGCCGGATTGATTTACCCTATCTCTGACAGTCCTTGGGTTAGCCCCATTCATTGCGTTCCAAAAAAGGGTGGCATTACTGTTGTCACAAATGAAGAAAACGAGTTGATTCCAACTCGATTGGTTATGGGATAGCGAGTATGCATTGACTATCGAAAGTTAAATGACGCCACCCGTAAAGAGCATTTTCCTCTACCCTTCATGGACCAAATGCTTGAGAGATTAGCGGGAAACGAGTACTATTATTTCCTAGATGGTTTCTCGGGTTACTTCCAGATTCCCATTGATCCGCAAGATCAAGAAAAGACTACCTTTACATGCCCCTACGGAACTTTTGCCTACCGACGTATGCCTTTTGGCTTATGTAATGCTCCAGGCACGTTCCAAAGGTGTATGATGGCCATATTTCACGACATGATCGGGAAAACTATGGAGGTCTTTATGGATGATTTCTCGGACATTAAGAATTCTTTCCAATCATGTCTCTCCCATTTAGAAAATATGCTCAAACGGTGTAAAGACACCAATCTTTGCCTAAATTGGGAGAAGAGTCACTTTATGGTCAAAGAAGGCATTGTCCTCGGCCATAAGATTTCTAAGAACGGGATTGAGGTCGACATAGCTAAAGTTGATGTCATTACTAAGTTACCTCATTCCACCACTGTCAAAGGTGTCAGGGGTTTCCTAGGTCATGCCAGATTCTATAGTAGATTCATACAAGTTTTTCCAAAATCGCCCGGCCTATGACCCATCTTCTAGAAAAAGATGCTCCTTTCATCTTCTCTCCCGAGTGCATCGAAGCTTTTCAAACTCTCAAGAAAAAGCTCACTGAAGCACCCATCTTAGTTGCCCCCGATTGGGACTTGCCTTTTGAACTCATGTGCGATGCAAGTGATTTTTTCTATAGGTGCGGTCTTGGGGCAACGAAAAACAAAACACTTTCAGCCTATACATTATGCAAGTAAAACTATGAACGAGGCTCAGACTCATTACACCACAACGGAAAAAGAATTATTAGCCATGGTGTATGCTTTTGAAAAATTCCGGCCTTACTTAATCCTGACCAAATGCATAGTGTATACGGATCACTCGGCCCTGAAATGTTGGGAATTATGGAAACTACTGCTGAGGAATACTACTGAAAGGATCCTGCGGATAGCTTGCGGGTTTCTGCTGACAAGTGTTCATACGGATGAGAAGATTCTGCGGATATAGTTAATCCGTAGAATGTAGACTTAGTTTATTCTAGGACAAGATATATAGAATATCTTTTTTGGTTTTACTGTTATTTGATTCTTGTATGAAGGGTTAGGGTTTCTTGTAGTATAAAAGGAATCCTTGCTAATGCATTATGTGCGTTTTTGAGAAGAACATCATTAAACGATCCATAGACGATCAAAGCATTATTAGTATTTGTGTTGTGCTTGTGCTTATAATTCCGCTAAACAGTACAAGTAGTAGAGATTCTCTTTTAGAGTGTTTGTGATTACACAGACATTACAAACGATCCAAAGGCTCAAAGATCTATCAAGGTCTAAGTTTCAACAAGTGGTATCAGAGCCTCGGGGGAGTCTCTGTGATATTTACACAACTTTCTTTTTCCAACTCTTACAATCAACACCATGCTAGGATCATCTGATGATTCAGAAGTCACTCAACCAATCAATGCTACAACACTACATCAACTAAACCTTACCAACATCAATGCAAAATTTCCCTATCTCAAGAAGGAGGAGTATGACTTGTGGGCCATGAAGATGCAGATTGGATCACTAATATTGATTTCAATATGTGGCATGTAGTTCTTAATGGTAACAAGTTAAGGAAGACCACCAGAGATGCTGATGGTCATCTGACCTTTGTGGCCCCTACATCTGCTGAAGAAGTTTTATCAGTTCAAAGAGAGAACAAGGCTCGAACTATTCTTCTTCAAGCTATTCCAGATGAACATATAGGTGATTTCCACTACATGGACGATGCAAAGGACATCTGGATGGCAATTAAAGCAAGGTTTGGTGGCAATGAGGAATCAAAGAGGATGAAGAGATCCATGCTCAAACAACAGTTTTAGGAGTTCCAGATCTCAGAGGAAGAGGGAATCTACAAGGGGTATGACAGATTTCAGAGAATTCTGAGTCAGTTAAACCAGATGAAGGCAAAACCAGACAATGAAGACTGCAATGCAAAGTTTCTATGATCTTTACCTTCATCATGGTTGCAAGTCAGTATTGCCCTCAAAGCTAAAAGTGGGCTTGATAACCTCACCTTTGATGATCTCTACAACAAGCTCAAAAGTCTTAAGCCTGATGTTCGAACTCACGCTCGTTCATCCACTCCAACTTACTCAACTTTTGTAAGCATCACGTCTAATAAGTTGACTTCTGTTGCAAGCCCATCTTCATCAGCATCATCAACCTCCTACGTCACTTCTAGACAAACATCTCACTCCCAGTCTAGTAATGTGATGGAAGAGATGCTTCAGTCTTTTGTTACTGAGTATGATGATCTGCAGTAACTTACCTATGAGAATTTTGATCAAGTTGACCTATTGGATTTGGAGGTGATGAACCTGAAATGGCAGATGGCTATGCTCTCAGTGAATGTCAGGAGATTTGAGAAGAAGGCTGGGAGGAAGTTTGGGTTCAAAGCAAGAGATCCAACTAGATTTGATAGAAAAAAGGTCAAGTGCTACAATTGTGGTCAATTCGGTCATTTCTCCAGAGAGTGCCAGAGTAAGAAGAATGATGATGATGTAAGGTATTCTGCCTATCAGCAGAAACAGGTTGCAGCTGGAGAAGCTAAAGCAATGATATCTCTGGATGAGCATGTGAACTGGAAAATACATGAACCTGAAAGTGATGATAAGAAGAGTCATGATACTGAGCAGAGTGGCATGCTGGCTTGGTGTGACACACAGGATGAGCATGATCAGTTTGCCTTTATGGGCATCTCTCAGGTACATAACTGTGTTTTTGGTTGTAATGATAAATATAATGATCTTAAGGAAGCTTATGATGACATGAAACCTAAGTACAATGAATGCTTTGTAGCTCTTCAAGCTTACAAAGAAGCTTTAAAAACCTTAGAGCAATAGAAATTATGGTTTCAAAAGAATCAGATTGCTTATGAAGAAAAGATAAGAGTGTTGGAAAGAGATTTAACTAATGCTTTAAATGAGTTAAAATATTCTGAAAAAGAAAAACCTTGGGTTGATTTAGAAAAACAAGAATTACAAGAGAAGCTAGATAATGAGGTGGATAGGCATAATCAATGGCTAATTTTAGGTGGTAAGTTAGCTGAATTACTCTATAGTAGTCAATCTGTAAAATCTGAGATAGGATTTGGTTTTCAGAAGTATGTTGGTGTAGAGGCAATCAATGATATAAAGAACTCTACACCAGCAGGGTTAGCAAATTATGTAAAAGAAGGAGATTTACTTGCTGTCAATGGACCTATTAGAGGAGAACACATGCCTACCACTAAGACCTAAGACTTTGATGGATCACACCATATCTATGGCAATAAGTCCAATGACTTGCCAGACCTTACTTGTAACACTAATGACTTTGTCTCTTTTTCTAACAGTGACAAGTCCTCAGACCAAGGGTCTACCATTTATACCAGCTGTAATTTAAGTGAAAAGTCTGACCTTCCCAAGACCCCACCCAAGCATACACCCAAGTCTGTTAGAGTTGCTCCTGATGAACCAAGTTCCGACACAGCTTCACTTGAAGACTTGACATTTAATTCTATGCAAGACAATGCTTTTAATTTTGTGCAAAACAATTCTGACAATGTTTGTGGTTTGAATACTTCTGCTTGTTTAAGAACATCTTCTATTTTGAATAAATCTTCTAAAAAGAAGAAATGTTTTGTGTGTGGAAGTAAATTTCATTTGATTAAGGATTGTNCTATGCAAGACAATGCTTTTAATTTTGTGCAAAACAATTCTGACAATGTTTGTGGTTTGAATACTTCTGCTTGTTTAAGAACATCTTCTATTTTGAATAAATCTTCTAAAAAGAAGAAATGTTTTGTGTGTGGAAGTAAATTTCATTTGATTAAGGATTGTAATTTTCATGAGCAGAGAATGGGTATGTATGCTAAACAGACAAGACCTAGACCAAAGTGGAAAAATGTTACTCATATACCCCCTTATGTTCCACAAGCAACTTCCCAAAACAGCAGATCCAATCCTGCTGATAAATCAGTTTCTGCTGATAAATCAGTTCCTGTGGATAGACCTGTTTCTGCTGGTAGACCTTTTCCACCCAGTAGGAAAAGACAAGTTGCTAGACAATTCAATAGCCCTAATAATTCTTATTTTTCGAATGGTTTTTGGCCTAGTTATTATCACCCAATGTATATGGGGTGGGGGACACCATGGGATTCTGTTGTTAAGTCCTCAGCAGGTTGTTCTTGGAACTATATGGGACCAAATTGTCATAACAGACCCAAGAATAATGGTGGATCTTATATATCTCCATGGCCTAACAATTATGATCCACAAGGCAGACCCAAGTCAGTGATGACTTGAGTCTCCAAAGTGTACTAATTTTTGTATATTATTTTTGTTGTTGTTGTAGGACCATCCTCTTAAAAGTAAAGCAGTAGGCATAGTGGATAGTGGTTGTTCAAGAAGCATGTCAGGGAATAAAGATATAATACATGACTTTGTGCCTATTCAACATGGTTGATGCATGGTTTTGTGACCTTACAACAGGTTTTACCTCTCGAGGGATCTCAAGAGGCTTACAACCCCACCAGGCAGTGTACCTGACCGATGTAGTATAGGATAGTGGTAAGTACGGGGGATTGATCATTCTCTCACAGGGAATAGTGTTCGTTAGGATAGAAAAGCTACTCTAATAGGTCTAAAGGTGGAAGGAAGATTCTTTTTGTATTTTTATATTTTTTAGAAAGCAATTAAAATCTCGGTTTTTTGAAGAAGGGCGGAATTAGTTGTTAATCAACTAACCCAAGTTTACTACTTATGCAAATTAAAATAAATAAATATCTAAACTATTGTTAGGTCATATACAATCGTGTATATGTGATTTGATACAACAAAACTACATATGCTTCAATGAAGATAATTGAAGGACTAAATATGCATAATGAAGATTCTATAAGCTGATGGAGTACATGCAAAATACTTATCTTTATTAGAAGATTACAGAAGATATTGTTTTACTTGTAGGATAAGTTTGTAACCCTAGCATCTCTATTATATAAAGAGATGATAGGCACGTATGTTTGATGCAGAGAAATATCGACACACACAAATATACATGTTCCACATATTATTAGTTAGTTAGTTCATAGCTTCAAGGTTGTAAAACCCTATCACTATTAAGAGTGATCGTATTAATAATATTGAAGCTTGGTTTGATATTATTATGGTGTTCTGCTATTCTTATTGTTCGTGTTCTTCTTAGCCTTACTGAGTAGATTCCGCATACTCATTAAAGTTACAGGTAGAATTCCACTTAGTAGCTTAGGATTTATCCGAAGTTGCTAAACCCTTTATAAGTTAAAGGTTAAAGATCCATACTACAACAACCGTCTACGAATTGGGATCTACACGTGGTATCAGTCGCCAGGGGGAAATTCTACATAAGAAGAACTATTACTGATCCAGTGAAGTTTGCAGTGATGGCAACTTTTTACACATCATCCAGTGATCCAACCAAGAAGGTAAAATTCTGTGTTAACTTTCATGCTTCTTATCAAACCTTGCTTAAAGATTTTGAATTTGAAAAAGAGAATCATAGAACAACTAGGTCTGAGAAACTAGGGTATATATTTACTCTAGAAGAAGTAGAAGCTAAAGTTCTTGTTTATAAAGAGAATGAAGAAGCTTGGACAGATAAGTACAACCAATTAGAGTATCAATTAAAATTGAGTGATTGGAAGTTAGGTTGTAAGATATCAGAAGTTGAAAAACTCACCAAGGAAAGGGATGATCTTTTACAAAAACTTGCTTGTTTGAATGAATCTAATCAATCTTGTGAATCTGTGAAAAGTGCATGTTTAGGTGAAAAGAATGATACACTAGAATCACCTACCCAAACTGATAAGATTGATAGTCATAAGGTCATCATTGAAGATTGGGTTGAACGTGATGATAAAGTAGTTCCTGAAGGTTTTTCAAAGGCTAAAAAGAAAAAGAATTTGAAGTCTGTGAAGTTTGCTGAACCTTTAGAAACCAAACCTGTTAAAAGTCAAAAAAAGTCTGATAAAAACCCTAGGAAAAACAACTATAGTCCTAGAGGTAATCAAAGAAACTGGAATGGGATGATAACTCAAAAACTAGGGAAGAATTTTGAGTTTCAGAATAAAGCTTGTTATGTTTGTGGAAGCTTTGATCATCTGCAGTATACATGTAAACACAAGAAACCAGTTAGTGATCAAAAGCAGGTATGGAACAACTCAAGGAAGATTAACCATAGGAATTTTTCACGAGATTCTAAATATCCTCAACAAAGAAGGTCTTTTAACCCATCAGCAGTACTTACTAAACAAGGATTAAAACAACTTGCTAAGCCTAAAGTGACAAGATCAGTACTTTCTCAAAGTACTGATAGGTTATCTCAAAGTACTGCTCGGCCAAAAGAAAGAACTACTAGGCTGAAATCCGAGGTTAATGTTATTAAGGCTTCAGCTAGATGGGTTTGGAAACCTAAACAAGAAGAATTAGATGTTTCTGAAAAGAAGAATCCATCAAAGACCTTAACACGATATGATTATGTTGATGCTTATGGAAGATTCAAGTCTATTCTGGCTTGGGACTTCAAAAAGCATTAATTCTTAATGTGTTGTGTGCATAGCAATTCATAGAAAGTGGGTGATTGAGAATTGCTATGGTGTATGGTGTCGTGTTTATGAAGAAAAGAGAAGCAGATTGGAGCTCGTGATATCTAGGATTAACAAGGTTTGATGGTCGATGAAACTGTGTTGTTAAAGAAAATAGTTTGAAGAATGGTTTCGTAGTTTATGGTGCTGCTGTTTAAAACGTGGGGTATCGTGGGTTGATTATAATATTCAGTTATTCAACATCGTAATATTTTTAAGCATGGAGACATTAATTGGTCATGGAGTTATTATGTGATCGCTGTTTAAATATAACCTCGTACATGGAATTAATGTTATGGGTTAGCAGTTTAAAAGATAAATTGTTTATTACTCATGGATCAAGTAATTATGGGTCAGTATGTTGCGAGTGAATTCATTGGTCAAGACTTCAACGTGGGTCGGTGAAGTTTATTATTAAAGATTCGGTATATGGTTTGGTGATTTGTGTACTGATGAAAGTATACATGTTGATACCGCTGCAGTAAGGTTCATCTTTGTTATTTTATACTTAAGGTACTGCTATGCTTTCAAAGTACTGTTCGCATTATCTTCACAGTGCTGCTATCGCTATTACTGTGCTGCTATGGTAGTTGATTTTTAAAGTACTGCTCCAATGTTCATTTAAAGTATCGTTGCTCGTTCAATGTACTGCTAGTTTTATGAAAGTACCGCCATTGAATTTTGAGTCTACTGCTACTTGTTATACGTTCAAAGTACTGCTCCAACGTATATTTTTCAAGGTACTGCTCACCAAGTTCATTTAAGGTACTGCTCACCAAGTTCATTCAAGGTACTGTTTGCTCTTTTCTATCAAAGTACTGCTTCTCGAAATTGAAAGTACTGCTTCATGTTTGCTGTGATTTGAACGTGGATATGCCTTAGCAAGAGTGGAGTTATTGGTTATTCTAAGATGCATGGTTTACAAGCAGTGAGGGGAAGCTGAGATGTGTGTATACAAGTTGCTTATCTTCACAAGTTCCCTATTCGATGATTACAAAAAGGGGAAGAAGTTAACATGAAGATTATTTGCAGCTTATTTATGTGTGTTTGTTTCATTCATGGAGATGATTACATCTCAACTTCTTTATTTAAGGGGAAGTTTGTACACGACTTTGTTTATTTTGTCATCATTAAAAAGGCAAAATAAATACAAGAATGAAACAATGAGTTTGAAGATTATCATCATTGAAGATTGCTGAATTCATGAAGATAGTTTTGTAATATCAAATAGGGGAAGATTGTTAGGTCATATACAATCGTGTATATGTGATTTGATACAACAAAATACATATGCTTCAATGAAGATAATTGAAGGACTAATATGCATAATGAAGATTCTATAAGCTGATGGAGTACATGCAAAATACTTTATCTTTGATTAGAAGATTACAGAAGATATTGTTTTACTTGTAGGATAAGTTTGTAACCCTAGCATCTCTATTATATAAGAGATATAGGCAGTATGTTTGATGCAGAGAAATATCGACACACACAAATATACAGTTCCACATATTAAGTTAGTAAGTTATAAGCTTCAAGGTTGTAAACCCTATCACTATTAGGAGTGATCGTATTAATAATATTGAAGCTTGGTTTGATTTATTATTGTGTTATGCTATTCTAATTGTTCGTGTTCTTCTTAGCCTTACTGAGTAGATTCCGCATACTCATTAAAGTTA
>LBNU01001466.1:8028-21436 GCA_014162995.1 Artemisia annua
TACTTTCTTTTTTGTATACTCTAGAAAATAGAGTGTTTATAATGTAGCTCGCCAGTTTAATTTATTAGTATCTTAGAGTTGATTACTCTTTCGTGTATAAATATTTTGTTTTTTTCTTTACTATCATGCAATAGAATTATATTCTTTAGAATTTATTAGAGAATTATATATCATGCACCAATCATCAATTGTTATGTTTAAAACTATCCAATTATAAATTATAATTTGCGTATTTTTTTGAACGGATATATATTATTAAAAAAAAACTAACAAGTAACAGCTAGTATATATAGGAGATTTTAACAAATCCATTTAACTAGGATCCTTATGACCCCTAAATTTAAGCAGAAAACAAAATAAATGTGAATATTTCAAAAGATGTCACTTTTTCTGTAGGATGAGACTAAAGTGATGCTATTACGAACCGCCAAATCCACCACAAAGAAAGACGAAATGAATGTACAAACATTGAGTCTTTTCTTTAACATGCCACGAGCTCAACCGATCCTTCCAAGGTCAAATTTTTAGACATGAATAGGAAAGGGAAGCAGTTATACACCCAACTCGGAAAAAGTCTCCAAAACATCAATAGGAATTATTCTTTTTTGCTCAAAAGAAGGATGTGAAGATTGGATTCCACGTTACTGTTAACACCCCAATCAAATATGGCAGCTTCGTGCTGGGGTATTACGAAAATGAAACCAGGCACATTTATATAAACGACCACAACTCGGGACGTAAATTGAGAGAGAAAAAGAAGATGAATAAATTTTGATTTTTAATCTTGTATTCCCGAGTTGAAAAGAAATTAAAAAGGATGTGAACAAAGATAGCTTTAAAATCATAATTTCCACCCCTCTTCTAAAAAAAAATAAAATAAAGAATAATAATAATAAAAAAAACTTGGGAATGCAATTTTTTTTAATTATTAATTTCATCTCAACTTCTTTTCTTTTCTCTATAAATAAAAAAAAAAAAACTAAAAAAAAAAAAAAAAAAAAAAAAAAAAAAAAAAAAAAAAAAAAAAAAAATCTCTAGTTTCACTTAGAAAGAAAATGACTAAAAAAGAAAAGCAATTTGATTTATTTTGAAGTAAAATATTTCTTTTCAAAATTTGGCTGAAAATATTTACTTTTTATTGCACAAAAAACCTGAGCATAAAACAATGACATATGATGACGTTATTTATCATGTTAATTTTTTTAAACCTTTTTATATATTTATTTATTTTATTTTTTATTATTATTATTTTTTTAATCATAGTTTGGATATTGTTTTGCAACTATTTTTCACATAATAATAAATTGATCAACTTTGTTATAAACCGATAAACTTTGTTTTCTTCAAATTATTAATGGCTATAGTGGTTAACTATAAGTAAAACTTAATAATTGAAGATGTAAGTATTCAACTAGTATTTGATTTAATTTTGAATAATAACCAAAAATGGGTCATAAAGCATCTACTTTTTTTTTAAATACCACAACCATATATGTTGGGTTGGTGGCACGAATTTGCGAGAATAAAGACTTGAAAAAAGCAACCATATGCAATGGTTATGTTTAGACACCACCTGCTGTAACAAAGCTAACGAAGATCAGAAGAACCTATGCAAAACCGCTTATATGATAACATGACGATTAAAAATATACTGTAATTATTAGCTTTAATTTTTATGAGTTTTTCATCATTATCGTCCACTTGAAATAAAGTTTAACAAATATTTAGAACAAAATTTCATATATCATTAACATTTTAATGTTTAAAATGAATTTTAAGGCTACAACTACATAAAGTTGCATATATTTTATGGTCCCTTAAACTTTGAGACATTGTCCGGTAGCACACTTCATACACTCTCCTATACGGCTATGATGTATACTATATTGTATAGCGACGAATCTAGAATGGGGTTGCCCAGCAATAATAGCAACCAACTTTTTGGTTTTGTGGGCCATAAGCACCAGAGACTTTTGTGGTTTTGTTACTACTTTTTGTGTATGTGGCGTCGAGTGGTCCGTGAACTTGTACTAGATTTGCACCATTATGTATGTATCATTGGGTATATATCCAAGTACGGATGAAAGAACTTGATAGTACGAGGAATTTATAATGAAATACACATCAAAATGAATGCAACCTCCATAATTATTGAATACGTAACATTGACTTATCCAAAAGAAATCATAGCCACAAAAGACACACAAAACAAACATTTTTTCTTGCGTAAATTGGATAATTTATTTAATAATCATACCCGATTATAATTAAAAAAAATTGAGAAGAGGCAAAAACTCACAGTGGACTTTTTAATCCATTTTCTAGTATATTTTGACTTCCAAATTCATAAAAATATACACGTTATTAGGCTACGTACTTTTATTTATTTATTTATTTATTATTATTATTATTATTATTATTATTATTATTATTATTATTATTATTATTATTATTATTATTTGAAGTTTTTAATCAATGGTTATTTTTGCAACCTTAGCCATATGATAATAGATAGGCGATAATTTCATATAATACCTAATTTGAATATCTAAATGTCATATACTCAAAATACAAGTTTTGAATGCATGATATATAAGTGTATAGGTACCATAGTTAATGCATGTTTTAAGTAAATATGACATTATGGTGTTTATGTTGGATAAATATGAAATTGACCCGAGATAGTAACCATAAATGTTTTTGAACATAGCCTTATATATGTCCTGATGTCCAGCAAATCACTTGGTGTATATTACTTATAACTTCGATTTTAACAATGCTTATGCATCATTTTGTTTATATAGAAAGGTATATTAGTTAATTATTTGAGCATTAATAATATCTCTTTGTTACTTCACGCACCATGTCATTAGCTAGCAAACATTGCGTTCTATGANAAAAAAAAAAAAAAAAAAAAAAGCAAAAAAAAAAAAAAAAAAAAAAAAAAAAAAAAAAAAAAAAAAAAAAAAAAAAAAAAAAAAAGTCGAACTCAAGACAAGTAAGTTGCCTAGTTGAGGTTAATTTATCTACAATCATTGAATTATTTTATCTATCATAGCAAGAAATTTAAATGCTACTATATATCTAGGTTCGAATTATATGCATGTTTTTCCTTTTAAGTTGTTTCGGTTTAGTTGTCTATTACTAAATATAGATAAGAAAGATTGATTAAGTGTATCATATTACGTTCATTTGACAATAATATATTTTTCTCAAAAACCTTTAAAAAACATGAGTAAAATACTGAAATGTAATTTTATTTATTTATTTTTTATTTTTTCTAACTATTATTGTGAGAAGGAGTAAGTAACAATTATGCATGGCATACATACATCATTATATACTATATTACGCCAACTTGGTTCATATCTAGCCTGTTGTTGGCTAAAACTAGATTGAAATTCCAGTTAGATGTTATACTATTTACCAGCGTTAAGCGATATGATCATGTCTTCGCTTTGCTTTGGAAAATCCATTCAAGGAGCCGAGAGCGTTATTTTGCTACAACGAGTTATTTTAATTTATACATGTCAAAACGGTTAGGGGTTAATTGACATGCAAATATTTTTCAAAAATTCATATACTGAAACTCAAATTTATTCTGATAAACTGATTTGGAAGTTGTAATTTTATATGCTTTAAATACACTGCACGCAACTTTGCTACTGGTTGACGCGTATTGTTTCTAGTTAGCTCTTTTGATTAGACGATCCCTCACACATTTGGATATGAATAGAAACTGATCACTTGAACGGATGCAAACTAGAATGGGGCATTGCCTCCAGAGTGAATTATATAACTGGATGTGACATCAAAGCTATGAGATCATCATCAGTGATAACCTGAGACATAAACGAGGAGAATAAGCGCAGATGTTCAGAGTTCTTTCATTGGCATAATGCAAGTATAGCGTGAAAAGAATGGATGATTTTGGCTACCTTTTTTGTTTCAGCTAAGGATTTAAAGCGCCAAAAGAGATCATCAAGTTCCGTTTTGTTAATCTTGTAACCAATCTAAAGAAAAAAAAGAACATTTGTATAGTACATAACAATTAAGCGTTTAGTATACTTGCAAATCAAAAAGTTCAAAACTGCATATTACCTCTGAAAGTCTGGATTTCAAAGCATGCCGTCCACTGCAAAACAAAAACAAAAAACATCGAAGATCAAATAATTGACTAGGTAATTATAAGGAAGCAGTTGGGGAAAAATATCTAACTATAAGTTAGCATACCTAAGTTTTCCAAGTATAAGTCCAGATTCATTGGCCCGGTAAAGTCCAATATCCTCCGGTGACATGATTTCATACGTGCTTCGGTTTTTAAGGAGTCCATCTTGATGAATTCCACTTTCATGAGCAAAAGCATTAGCACCAATGATTGCCTTGTGTGGCTGCACCTGCATTCCAGTGTACTCCTCCACCTAAATAACACAAGTACGTCGTGCAAAGTGAATCAAGCGCTAGCCAAAGGTTATAACAAATTGTGAGAAACTAAAACTTAGCTATATACCATCTTGCTTGTCTCGAAAATATGTCTTGTATTGATGCCGGTGTAAAGACCTCCCAATAATTCCCGTTTGCTTTTAATAGTCATTACAGCCTACGTTCGACACAAACAAAAAAAATACTTTTCACAGGCACGGATTATTGTAAACTATCACGAACAAGAAACCTTCACTGACCTCTTCCAAAGATGCATTACCAGCTCTCTCTCCAATTCCATTTATAGTTACTTCCAACTGCCTTGCACCCGCATACACCCCCTAGAATCAACATACTTTAGCATCCAAGTAAACACATAAACGAAGTGCATAACAATTGTATTACGATTACCTCTAAAGTATTGGCAGTAGCAAGTCCAAGATCATTATGACAGTGGACAGAAATGATGACATCCTCAATGCCAGGGGTGTTGGCTCTTACGTCTGCAATGAGTTGGCCAAACTCACGAGGCAAGTTAAAGCCAACGGTATCAGGAATGTTAAGAGTCGTTGCACCTGCTTTAATAACTTCACCCAGGAACTCATATAGAAACTCTTTCTCCGATCTGTTAACAAATTAAACATAATATAAACCTTCAGCTCTGACTTGTGAGGATCATTTTAGTAATTAAGAAATTCTGTCTGCAATCTGTTAACTGGTTATAAGAAACAAGTCATATCATATTTTTCGAAATTGGGGTTCGTACATCTTAAATTTTCATTTGATTTGCATTGTTGTAACACTCGACCCGATTCACATATTTCATTTTTGGGATGAAAGGAGTACTAATTAGACTAGTGTGTATTCCAGTTTTGAAATGTAAAGCCAGCATTTCTTTAGATAAGCTTATCAATCATAACTTCTATATGAAGTAGCTTTTGGTACTTGTTAAACCATAAGCCATTGTCATACTCAAAACAACTTATTGTATTTTTGATAATTAATATGGTAAAATAAAACCACGAATAACGACTCGGTTTGATAAAGTCGTACCTTCCAGCATCTTCTGCACAACACTGAATGTCAGTAAAACCCAAACTCCGAGCATACGCCACCATGCTCCTTGCTTTATCAATCACTTCTTCTTTCGACATCCTTAGCTTATATTCCATATGAATATCACTTGTTGCTAAAAACACATGTAATCTCGGAAACTTAGCATCTTTCAAGCACTCCCACGCCTTATCAATATCCTCCTTGGTACACCTAGCCAATGCACACATGACCGGGACATGGGCATTTTCATCTTTTGTTTCATTCCCAACCTCATATGCAATCGACTTAACAGTATCTAGATCAGCTTTGTTGGATGCTGGAAACCCTACTTCAATAATATCAACGCCTAGTTCAGCAAGTTTACGTGCAATGTTGAGCTTTTGTTTAGGGGTCATGGTAGCACCAGGAGACTGTTCACCATCGCGTAAAGTTGTATCAAATATGCGAACATAATTAGGATCTTGGATATAGTTTGGTACATAGTCTCGACGACTAGAGCATATGACTGAAGATGATTTTTGACGTTGGGTTTTCGAGTGTTCTCTAGAATAAGAGAGTGACGCGGTAAATGTATGTAACATGGACATAGCCATTGTTGATACAATAGAAATAAAGCTACCTAAAAGAGAGTGAAGTGCAAAGTTAGTTAAGGAATTGTTTAATTTAGGTCCAAAAACTTAGCCCATGAATCATGGTATTTATAGCATAGCTAGCTAGGTTAATGTTATTTCTCCTATTGAATGTCACTTAACAGCTTTTACATGTCGAACTTGACTTTAATTTCTATCCTCTTATGCTAGCTTTTACACGTCGAAACAGATGTGGCAATGAGATGAACCATCTCTGGCGAAAATGATGATCAATTTGGTGATCGGGAAACAGCTCCAACGACAATCACTACTACATTCGACGGCTTCCCCGTCGACTTTTTTGCCACAATCCCGTCGCCATGTCGACGGGATTATACACTCCCGTCGACATGTCGACTGGAGGATGGTGACGCCGAAGCCTCGTCGGGAACAGCATCGCCGTCGACATTCGCCGTCGACAACGTGGGTCCCACACCCTTTTTTGCCACAATCCCGTCGACATGTCGACGGGAACATGAACGCGGGAAAAAGCCCGCCATTTATACTGGCCACTTATTTTACATATATTTTTTTATTTTTATACTCCCGTCGACAAGTCGACGGTATAGCTAAACAAAACCGGTAATCAACGTTTATCACACGTTAATTACACAATAATTCGTAATTAACATTATCCCGTCGACATGTCGACGGGATAATTAAGGCGGGATATTTTCGCGCCCAACTTTTGGCAATAATTGAGGTTGAAAAGTTTGACCATTATATTCCCGTCGACATGTCGACGGGATAATTTGAAACCAAAAAATTCAACGCGGCCTTGCTCGGTCAAGCGTGTTTTTTGTCGTTTTGTGTGTTATGCCGTCGACTTTCTGTCGACGGGATTGTATTCGTCGCCTGTTCTCCTACTTCTTGTAGTGAATGACGATACGATTAGATTTTTCCAACAAAATATATATACCCAGAGCGAGATTAACGGGCTTTTTATAATTTGTAGATACACCCAACTTCTACCTAGCAGAGTTGGTGAGGAGGTGTTAACACATGCGAGAGGTCTCAGGTTCGAGTCTCTCCGTGGAGGGTTTTCCTTCTGGGTGGGATCTGTGGTGGTTCTGCCTCATAGATGCGTCGATTTGAGGCTTGCAGGAGGATGTTATGGGTAAGTACTGTGGAATTGAATCCTTAACTATAGTATTGTACTAACTCGCCGTTAAAAAAAATAAAAAATAAAAAAAAAATAATAAATAAAAAAATGTTGCTCTCTCCTATTGGAGCGAGAAGACTAAAAAGATAGTACTATGCATAGC
The DNA here is from genome assembly GCA_014162995.1 of Artemisia annua. Taxonomy (NCBI): domain Eukaryota; kingdom Viridiplantae; phylum Streptophyta; class Magnoliopsida; order Asterales; family Asteraceae; genus Artemisia; species Artemisia annua. The sequence goes on from LBNU01001466.1 coordinate 15,401, forward strand.
AAACAGCCCCTAAGTTATAACCAAAGGGCTTTGAGCCTATCCGTTTCGTTGAGATACTCTATAGTCAAATGGTAGTCGGTTTAAGTCTTGTCTCAAATATATATATGAGATATTTGTAAAAAGATTGTGATATTTTTTATTAAACGAAAACTAACTATCTTACAACAATATACACAATAAATATATCTCGCATGTTTTAAACAGGACTTTAACCCACAACCATTTTTCGGAGAGCTTCTCACACAATAAGATTACCATTGGGACATAAGCGCGCGTTTTGTATATTGTAATATTGTTTGTTTGGCTTTTTTGAAAAGAAAAAAGTATAAAGAAAAAAAAAACAGCTAGACTAGTGTACTAGCGTGAGGACACTGAATGCGAACTAAATAATTAACGTTAAAGTACCAAAAATGATCCACAACAATTCGTAACAATCAGGTGTACCTATATGTAGGATACTTTATTATAGTAGTAGAAGTCATATTTGACGTCTCAAAAATTAATGACTTGTCTAAAAAATTTATGACTGGCCCATCATATACTGTTGTCCGTAATAGACAAATGAGTCAGTCATAACTAAAATTACAAAACACATGACAAAATATTAAATAATAGATATGATGGCCTTATTAAATAATAGACTTTATATAAAGGCCTAAAGATCTTATAACATTTTGTATTATTTCCAATATACTCTTAGGGTGCGTAGTTTTGTTCGTTGGTACTTTAGGAGTTGGGTTAGGATTTGGATTTGGATTTGTATTAGGATTTGTATTTGGCTTGAAAGAGAAAGTGTTGTTTGTTTTGTATGTTAGGATATAAAGTATAGTAAGGATTTATAATTAATTTAATCTTAAAATAATATAAATAATTGATGTGGCAAACTAGAAAAACGAAATAAAATAAATAATGTGAGACAAAAGTACATATTATGAGGGGTTGCAATTTGCAAGTGGGCTTGTCAGAAAGAGAACAGTGCAAAAGTAAGCTATAGCCGGAGGATTTATGGATCCCTTATTTTCAGGGGTGAGTCCCAATTTCAAATCCGAAATACACAAACCAAACGTTTGATTTTACTTTAATTCCTAATCCTTTGGACAAATCCCATAAAACAAACTGCCCCTTAGAGTTAAGTACATATAATAGAAACAACAGACAATGTATAAATAAAGAGAGGAGAGGAACATGGAACTAAAAGTGATTTACAAAAAGAGACATGTGAAAGGAAAAAAATACGAGACAACGATTTCAAGTGCTGGATGGTTTTAAGGACCATATTTGGAGGAATCGGTTGGTGCCAATTTAAGCATTAAACACGCTGCATGTTGCCCGATTTAGGCATTTAGCACTCAATGCTAACCCAACATATTAAGCGTCAATCAAACACCCCTTCTAGCTCCTTGTATCATCAAATAATTTTTACAAGTGTTACAATTATGTGAGTAGAAAGATGAGTGAAAAATACTAGTAGGTTGATTTAGCATTTCTCGTAACTTAAAAATACTCCGACTATGTCAGTGATATTGTTTCGGGTAAGTTTTGGTGGAAATTATGGAGTTGGTGGAATTTGCCTCAACCCTTCGTATTCCCTTCCTTTTTATCACTGATATTGCTCTGGGTAAGTTTTGCAATCTAGGATGTTCGAACAACAATAAGGTTATCAAGGGAGTTTTTCATTGCACACTTTGGGCTATTTGAAAATGGCGTAATAAATTGGTTAATGCTATGGAAAACTCGGTTTTAAGCATAAAGGATAAGGATATTTTCTCATTTATTCAAAGGATCACTAGGACTTGGATATCGCTCGCTCTTCTTCGAAGCCTGTTGATTGGAATCAATGGATTGCTAGGCCTTTTGAGCTCTTTTTATGTCTCTAGTGTGTTTGTTTTTCCTTTGTATTTTTTCTCCTCTTATTTTTTTATTTTATCATTTGTTTGTTTAGGCTGTGTTTGGAGCTTTTGTTAATAAAATCACAACCTTTCAAAAAAAAAATAAAAAAAATAAAAAAAAAATACTCCGACTGTATCCACTAGAAATTCCTCAAACTTAAAGTGAAATGACATCTTTTATCTACATTCATCCTCAAAATTAATGACATCTTGTTACGTGCATGGATATGGGCCTTGTCAATTTAGTTTGTTATTTGCTTATTGTTTTTATCATTCCGTATATTTGGTTATTTCAAAAAAATAGTTTCTAGTCTTATCTTTTGCTATCTTTTAGCCAAGAGTTGCTATCTTTTAGCCATGATCTTTTATACGTGGGATTCAATTTCTTATAATGGTCCTATCAATGAATAAAAGATATCAGACTTATTCCAAAAAACTATATTTCAAGTTGTTCTTGAAAGAGGTCAAGATCTCCTCAATTAGATCTACTGTAACTTATCAATTTCCTTAAAATCCTTGTTGATTCATACTCCACCATTGGGCCCAAGAAGCAGTACATACCAAATTGGTATCAGAGCCAGGTTGAAACGATGGAGAAACGAGTGGAAGAGATTGAAGGTAGTGTACGTTCTCTCGCGGAGGGGCAACAAGCCATTGTTAGCCAAATCAATGATCTCTTTAGTCAATTAAAGGGTTGCATTGATGAGGTTTCCAAATGAGGGTATGATGGTGAAAGTTCCAATGGTCGAGGTCGAGGACCAAGATATGGTCCGAATGCAAATTATACTGCTAAACCTTTGAAGCTTGATTTTCCGAGGTTCAATGGGAAAGAAGATCCAACGAGTTGGGTGTGTCGAGTGGAACAATTTTTTCAATTTCATTCTACTCCTATGGAGGAACGGGTTTCAGTCTCCTCTTTTCATTTAGAGGATGATGCGCACCTGTGGTTTCAAGTTTTGATACAAGAGACGCCAAACGCAACATGGGAAGAATTTAAAGCAGGTATTTATGCCACTTATGGCCCTCATTAATTTCTGGACTACTTCGGAGAGCTTACTAAACTTAGGCAACAAGGAACGGCTCAATCATATCAAACTCAATTCAACAAACTTTTGGCTAAGGTTGGATATTTACCACCTGATCGTCAAGTTAGTTGTTTTGTAAGTGGGTTAAGTGACACAATTTGTACCGAAGTGCAAGCTAATTGTCCCACTAATCTTTCAACCGCCATCAGCTTAGCTCAACTTTATGAAGCAAAGAATCAATCACAACAAAAACAACCTACCGAAAAATCCACAATTCAACCAACAAAGCATCAAACGACTTCTGAAATGTCATCTGCTAAACGGCTCACCATTGATGAAATCAATGAAAGAAAAAAGTTAGGGTTGTGTTTTAGGTGCAATGAACAATTTGCGCCTGGACATAAGTGTCATAATTCTAAATTTCCAGGTCAATTCCTTAGTCCCGACATTTCCTATTCATTGAATTTTAATTCAACATTTCACGTAAACAGGGTTTACGGGTATTCATTTGACGAAACCGGGTAGGTTAAGTCACATTGTCATTCATCGTAGATTTCCTAGACTAGGGTTAGTCTACATTGCATCACGACATCATTTGCATTCTATTCCACTCGTAGATATATATTTTCAAGCTACACTTATTTATTTATTTGTATATAAATAATAAGACAAGTTATTAGTTTTTAACCTAATGTACCAAACAAATTCCACTAGGGCACTAATATATTTTTATATTAGTTATTTTTCCACTAAGGTTATAAAACTATATATTATTTATTTTTGGTGGATAACCAAATAATAAACACTTACTTGAACTTATATATATAATAATTTGTATTAACAAAGTGATACCTATCAAAATACCTAATGTTTATGAAAATTATATTTTTATAATTTTTACAACTTTATTATATCCCGTATTGTCCCGTTATATTTTATTTTTAATTAACCCGGTACCCGGTAACGCTAAAAATACAAAACTATGCACTAAACGGTACCCCGTAAAATTAAAGTGGGACAAAAATATTACAAGCCCACCACCTCTTGTGAGGTGGCCGGCCTAGGGGTCCCCTTGGTACACATGGGACTCATTTGAGCACCATACTTATTCCACTAACACAACTACTAAAAACATACATGCAAAAGTGTAAGACTTAGATAAAAAAAAATTTACTACTCTCTTGTGTTCTTCTCTTCTTGCTCGTTCCATATTCAAAGGCCAAAGGAGATCAAGTTTTTCAAGTACAAAATATTTTACAAGACTTAGAATACATCCATTACAAGGTTTTGCAATATAAACCTATGGATTGTTAGGTTTTCTTCATAAAAGTTATAGGTTTTCAAGTAAGTTCATCACCAATTTTTACAAGTTCTACCACAATTTCCTTGCTAGGTTTATGTACATTTATCATTTTTGAACTTGCACATGGAAAGTCTATACCACAAAACTTAAGTTGTTATCATTTTATGTGTAAAATGGATTCCTTATGAAACCTTGGAGAAATGGTTGAAATGGTGATGTTAGGGAACCCATGACACCCTAAGAAGGTGTATGGTAGATTAAGGGATGAGTTGATGTTGTTAGTAGTGGATTTGGACATGTACAAACTAGGAAAAATCATTTTTGGAACCATATATAAACCTACTGTCCTCATTTTCAAAATTGGAAAAATTCAGTGAGTTTTGGTAAATTTTGGACCCAAGATATAGAAAATACATTCTTAGACGAAACTATGGCCTTTTGAATCGCTAAAAACGGACTTATAACGAAGAAGTTATGCCAAAAACAAAATGCTACTAGACTTATACATTTTCCGGAAATTGTTTGCTGATGTACGAATTTACTTGGCCAAAAACGAGCCTTAGACCTTTTCAAAACTTGCCAAACTATTGAAAATATGTTAGTATACCTTTTTACCTTTTCGGGGATATAAAGAACTTGAAAATCGGCCTTATAACGAATTAGTTATGATTTTTCGAAAGTTATTATTTTCACTAATAAACCACCAGCACTTTACCCAGAAATTTTCTAAGTATACCCAGAAACACCCATGTTGAGAGCTATTTTCCCGTCAATTGACTCAGTTCTGGAGTTTTGGACTCCAAGGAACAAAAGTTAGAGCACCTGGCCTAGTTTTCAAATCAAAAAGCCGTTTGTCATTTGGACTTAAAATGAGTAATCTACAGCTATCCAAACATTCATAAAAACTGCCCAGAAATGGCAGCTTTAGCCTAAAAATACCATACTTCTCGACCATTTAGCATAAAATCTAGACACTTTGAGCAAAACTTCACTCCTGAACATATTGAGGCTTGGTGCTAAGCTTTCCAAAAATACCAATTTTACTTCCTAACTCTCAATATTCACTGATTTACAACTAGTTTTCCGAAGCCATTTTTAACCGTATTTCAAAAATTACTAAGTATTATATTTTACGTCTAAAACCTATATTTCACTATATTTCACTATATAACTATTGTATAACATTATTAGTCTATATGAACATGTAATATTCACTATGACCTTATACGAAGATATAAATTATATTTTCGACAACAATACATATTTTGAATACAAAACGAGTGGTATAGATTACAAGTGCAAGTGCATACATAAACCCATTTCATAATCTAAATTAGATTACTTGCATTCATTTTAGGTTGCGATTAGGAGATTGCACCTCATTTCTTCAGCTCATACATTCCCGTTTGTACCATTCCTTGAGGTGAGTTTTCATAGCCCCGTATGCATTCTTTTATTGTTTTTCAAATCCCGGGGGGGAGAATACATTGTTCTATTTTTGTACGGACCTAAGTATACAAATCCAAGTACAATGCTTAAGTTACCACATTGCCTATGAAAGTTCCCCTATTATCATGAACCGTTAATTGTATTTAAGCGAGAGTGAGTGGATAGATCTATTGAGGGTGACGCCTCCATCCGTGTTGGGGTTACCGACAGTCAAGCGGATGCATTTCATTTTTATTCATATTAGAGTGTCTGGCAAAACACTCTTTAGGGGCATTGCATACAGTCAAGCTTCGGGGTCATGAGCTTAAGGGCTATTGTACTATTTTTCATTTATCATGTGACGGGTAGTCATACATATATACTTATGGTT
>LBNU01001475.1:2446-33553 GCA_014162995.1 Artemisia annua
CAAATATTTTTGGCTTTTCGGGGTGTGTGTGAAAAAACTTGGAAATTATTTTTGGAATCGATTCGTTAACCGAAATCGTTCCTTTAAGACTACTCGCAGGGTGGCGGAAGAGAAGAATGGATCTCTCTTCGGTTCGCAATTTAATGTCAGAACCTCCGTATTCCACCTGTATAGGTTGTAATCTTAAAGAATCGAAGTAATTTAACTTCGCGATTTGTTTTGTTGTTATTGATTTTTTTTTATGTTGTTAACACTTCAGGAGAAGTGTTAATGACTGTTTTTTGATATGATTATTATTTTTACAAAAAATTTACAAAGTGATGTGATTTGTACAAGGAGGGTTTTGAAAACCACTAAACCTAAACGTTTTTGAAAGCACGCAACAACCTCCCCGGCAGCGGCGCCAAAATTTGGCTTCTCCCAAACTAACCAGCTAACCAGATGTGGTCAACAAGTCAAATCTGAGAGAGGAGAGATCAATTTATGATCCGTCAAAAGCATAGTGTGTTCACGGGTCGTTAAGTCCCAACTAGATTGAAATTGTGTTTTGGGAAAACATTCTGGAATGAGTGATTAAGGAAAAGTGACCAGATAATGATTTTGATTGATTTTTACACTACTGATTGCTTGGATTTAAGATAATGAAACAATATCAACAAACACAGAATTACAGATAATCCTAAAAACGTAAATGCGTACTGGAAAACTAGGAATTACACATAAAAAACTACAGGCGGTGAAAATGACTTTTTTACAAACTTAATATTAAAAGAAAATTTTATTAAAAAAGAAAAATATTTTTTTTTTTGATTATTTTAATATTTAATATTAATTAAAAACTATTTAAATACTTATAAAACTATTTAAATTATACTAAAATTAACAAAATATCAAATAAACCTAAGAAAAATGCACATTTACTTTTAAAAAGACTAAATTAACGTAAAATTAATTTAAAAACTAAAATTATATTTTTTTGCCTTTTTGTTGATTTTTTATCAATTAATTACTAATTAAATCTAATTAACTAATTTTAAATTATGAAAAATAGCAAATTAACTTAGAAAATTATGAAAAATTTTATAAAACTAATTTATCACTAAAATAACCTTAGAAAATTATAAAAAGTTGATAAAACTATTATTTAATTATTTTACTAATTACTAAGTTAATTATTACTTGAATACCAATTTTAAATATTTTAATTTAAGAAAAATAGAAAATGAACAGTGAAAATTATGGAAAAATTCCTAAAATTATTTTATGACTTATAAAACCTAGGAAAATTATAAAAAGCTACTGTTGTTAATTAAATTTTAATAAAACTAATTATTAGCTAATATTGCCTATTTATTATTTAAACTAATATTAATTATTAAAAATACTAAATTAAAAGAGAAAAATCTGGAAAAATTAATAAAAATACTATGGGTAAACAAGAACTTATGAAAATTATAAAAATGAAAATTGCTTTTTGAAAAAGCTGAGCAATAAGCCAAATGGCTTAAATAGAAGCTATCACTTTTGTAAAAGTGATGATTTTGTGATTTTTCTTTTTGATAGATGTTTATACACTAAAAATAGACAACTTTAGCAAAGACAAACTTTTTATAACTCAAAAATAAGCACTTTGCACCCCTAATAGCTTAACAGACCTTATTTTTGGATTTTTATGATGTAAAAGCTCTTAATAAGCTATACAGTACTCACAAGCTAGAAAATAAGATGCGAATAACTTAAGTGAACTGAAATGAAGCTAAATCAACAAGAATATAACACTGGATAAGCTAATAATCACAAATAAGCACTTTGACTAAAACACATATCAAAACAGGCCTTAGGGCTATCTTGCAGGCCTTGTGGGGCCCACAGGGATGGTCAAAGGTCCAAGGGAGCTTTTGATCCAATAAGCTGAGCTTATGGGCTTTCCAAAAAGCTGAAGCTCACAGTGTGGGGTCCACAAGTGAGCTTTTGAGGAGCTTGTAAAGATGGGGGTTTACACTGATAAAGCAATTTAGACAGCAAAATGGGACAAGTTAAAAGCTATGAGCAGCCCTAATAAATAAACTTGAAAATGGAAATTAAGACTTGGATCAAGTAAAGTGGTGGGTGAGCTTCTAAAAAACCTAAATATCACAAGCTAAGGTTCACAGATAAGCTTTTGGTGAGCTTATGAACTTGGCTACTAAATCTGTGCACAGGGGAACCAAAAACTCAACAGACCAACTATGAGCTCAATTTTTTTTGAGCAAATGAGTTTCAAATTCAGATTTTCTTTTTGATTTGTGTTTACAAGCAACAAAATACCACAAAACAGGAAGAAAATTCTATCTCCAATCTATATTAAACACTGTGGATGCTCAAGAAATTTTGACCATTTTTGACAGATGGAAATTTTTGACTTTTTCTAATGAACACCTAAGTTGACTTATTTGAGATTCTAATGACTCCTACTTACTGATTATGATATATTAAGCTAATATGAGATGAATTTAAACAACCTTAACAACTTATGAACTGAATTTGGTGATTATGGATTCAAAATCCTTAACAGTGAAACAACAAAAGATTACACAAATGATTTTGACTTTTTTGCTAAAGACACTGAGATTTTATGGTTAAACTGAACTAATATGACCTAAAAGGAGTTGTGTGAACCAAAAAACAACAACAATCACAGGCTTGATCACAGAATATGCAGATGATCCAAACACACTTTTATATGAATGGAAAAATGAGTTTCAAATGGTGTGACAGTTTAAGACCTTAAAGTTTATGCAGAATGATCAAACCAACTAACTTAACTATTTTTAAGATTAATTTAACAAGAAAAAACAACAACTAACAACAAGAACACAATTGGACAGTGATGGCTAATTTTGACAGTAAAAATAGAAACAAGTATGCAAAGTAAAATCTAATGATCAACTACCAGATTTTAAGCAATATTATGACTAAAGAACACTAAACAGCAATAAATTCCAAAGATAAGCAGATAATGAGCAATTGTACAGTAAAACAAATAATGGATTTGAAGCTTACAGATTGCACTCCAGCTAAATACCAAGAACCAGAACCCAAGAACCAATCCTAACACTCCCCATGGAGTTCTAACCCATGGCCATCCAGAATTAACCATGCTCCAGCCATCTTCTTTCTTCTTCACTGAATTTTTATTTTTCACTGTATTTTTTTTTTTTTTGTATTTTTGCTTTTTGATACTAGACTGTATTTTAATGTTTCTAAAAGCTTTATAAGCTTTCTAGGAGCTTATGTGAGCTTAAGAGTCCATAAACACAACTACAAACAACATTAAACAGATTTGAGAATTTCAAAGGGAAATTGCATAAACTGAATTTGAAATGAAATTCTGAAATTGATTATGAAAATAGTTCAAATTACACTTAAGAATACTGATTACAATCTTAAAAAGCTTAAAGTTACACTAGAAATTGAAATTTTAGCTAATTCGACACTAAGTTATGCTAATAAACTACATGCCTTATCAAATGGCTACAATGTCCTGTTTATATTGATAAATTAGGGTTCTTGGACATCTCTTCATCTTTCCCACTTTAAATCCTAGCCTTTGGATGAGTCTTGAGTGATCTCAGCCTTTGAAACAATTTGGCGCCAAAATAAAATAATGCCAATTTGGCATTATGCTTGCAACAGGGGGTGGTGGCATTAAATGCTGAGGTGGGGGTGGAATATGGTGGGTTGGGTGGTGGAGATGTGATGGGGGCAAGTGGGATGGTGGAAACCATGGTGGTTTCTGGTTTTGAGAGGTGGGATGGAAAGGGTGGTCAAACTAGGTTTGACCCTGGTTTAGTTATAAAGGGGGTGTTGGGCTGGATGGGTTATTGGGCCAAGGGAAAGAAAGGGCCAAAGGTGTGTTTATTTCTTTTGGACTTGGACTGGATAAGGGATTTTGGACTTATGGGTTTTGGGTTTATAAAAGGTGTCTGTTTGGTTTGTAAATTCCATAAGGACCAATTATGTAAATTCTGGATTTTTGAGGGTTGGGTTTGACAACTTTCCAAAAGTACTTGCAAGGGTAAAACTTGCCAAGGTTCAATAGTGTAAGGACCATAGTTGACTTTTCCACTTTTTGAATTTTCCAGGGACCATTTCTGCCAAGTATGAAACTTCAGGGATCAAACTTGTAGTTTCACCAAACTTTTCACCCAATGATTATTTTTGCCAAAGTTTCATAATACAAGGACCATAATTGTTAATTTCCAAAAGATTTTAATCCCAGGGGCTATTTTTGACAATTTTGCAAAGTTTAGGGACTAAACTTGTAAACTTTTGAAACTTTTCACCAAAGGACTAATTATGACAACTTGTGATTTTCAAAGGACTTTGGTTGACTTTTCTTCCAAAATTAATGCTCAGGGACTAGATTTGACAAGTTTTGAAAGTTGAGGGACTGAAACTGCCAATTGTGCAAACTTTGTTCGTTTTTCATTTGTTTTCAAACATTTTGCATCTAAAACATATAAAACACAACCCTGGGATATTTTCAGTATTTTGATGCATATTTGGGTGTTTTTGGATGTTTTGGCAGTTCAGATACGACAAAAATGATGAGTATTTACACACTCATCAAGCATCAGGATCAATATGATCAGCATCCTGATTTAGAACTTGAGTACCTGTAGTAAGATCAGCCAAGAATGCACAAATAGCAGCATCACTCACAGTATCACTATTGTTGGAACCAGCAGCAGAGACACCATAAGCAGCAGAGTGAGTGTCTGAGGAGTTAGTGGTTTTTGAGGACACAAAGGCTATATTTTGAGCAGCAGAGGATGAAGTAGATGAACTTGATGAGATATTCATCTCAGATTCATATACTTTCAAGTTGTTGTAGAGATTATCCAAGCTCATTGTTTTAAAATCAGCTTTGTTTCTCCACACAACAGTATGCATGCTCCATTCTGGTGCAAGGCTTCTGAGAAACTTGAGATTGATGTCTTCTTCAGGAACTATGTAGCCCACAAGCTTCAAATGGCTTATAAGCTTTTGAAGCCTGTTATAGGTACCATCAAGGTTTTCTCCACTTAGAGCAGTGAAGTTTTCAAACTGATGCTTCAGCACATTCTTCCTTGATTTTCTAGTAGCAGCATTGCCACCAAACCTTGTCTCAACAGCATCTATAAGATCCTTGGCAGTTTCACAGCTTTCAAAGTCCAACTGATACTCATTAGGTATTCCCATCATGAGAATACTGTGAGTCTTAATCTCTAGCTTCCTTTGATCTTCATTATCCTTGCTTTTGATGGGCACCTCCTTCCCATCAACAATCACTGGGAATTTGTCTCCATTCAAGACAATATTCCACATCTTGTAATCAATCATTCTCATGTACTGCTTGATTCTCATCTTCCAAAGCTCATATTCTCCTTGCTTGAGCATTGGCACCTTTGAGGCAGTAATCATATGTGTGTCATCACCCATGACTTCAGTTGAGGTTATGAACAGAGTTTGAAAGTACTTGAGTTCTTCTTGATCACAACTTCTAGATCACAAGCTCTGATACCACTTGTTGATCCTAGTTGAGCAGTAGATCACTAGATCTTATATAGAAGCTGACTTAATTGTAATAAACTTAAACAATATGCAGAATATACTGTTTAACTTAAGATGAACACAAGAACAAATTTTTCACACTTTAACACTTCAATATATTAAATACGAGCACTCTAACAATGCTAGGGTTTACAACCTTGAAGTGATTCGACTTTAACACAGACACGTACATAATTCTAACTCTAGGGATCTCCTTTTATAGACAAGGAACCCTACACGGTTTTACAATGACTTCTTACACAAACAAAGATATTCTAAACATATAGAATATTTACACAATCTTTACTATAATTACAAAACGCGTTTTTATTATAATCTCTGAGCAGCAGAGTCTTGTAATTCTTCTAGCAGCACATTCAGCTTAGCAGTAGTCTGTTTACACTAGCAGCAGATTCAGCATACAATAGCAGATTAACACTTAGACAATTTCTCAGAAGTAGAATCCTAAAACCCAAAAATACAGGCCATACCTCTTGCCAAGGTTTGAGATCTCTACATTTCTGGATCATATAAGGAGTTAACTGGGAGTTTGTTCTTTTGAGTTGATCTAGGGTGGGAACTTTCACATCATCATCTACTTCATTAAATTCCGGCCTTAGTACTAATTCATACTGCCTCTTCTTAGATCCACAATTTTGCAACGCACGTTGCATGTGAGGGCCCTTGATTATCTGGTTTCTAATCTGTACATTTTTTTCCTCTTCCTTTAGGACTCTCAGCCTCTCTTCCCTTTGTGCAGTTAAACGTCGAATCTCAGCCTCCTGCTTTTGAGCTGCTAAGCGTTCTTGCGTAGCCAAAAAAACACAATCCTCTTATAACACAAAATACGAATATAGACCAACTTAGAATTAACTATAAAAGACAATATACATGTATTATTGTTAAAATTATACAAACCTCTTCGACATCTTTCAAGGATACTTTCTCATCTTTCAAACACTCATTCTGGATTGCTGACTCAAACAAATCTAGGAAATTGTGATTTAAATTTGTACAATACTCATCACCAAGATCAGTATCTTTATCATCAGTGTCAAATTTATCCTATAATAAGTAAAATGTAAGCAATTCAGCTAATAAAAATCTTGTGATATTCATGTAAAGAAAAATGAAACGAGAATTACTTTTTCCGGTTCTTTTTGCTCTTTCTCACCAACATTGTGCAATATGTCCTGCCTATGTCCAACCTTCATTTTTCTCTTAATATACTGGGTTATACAAAATATCAAGTACATGAATCAGTGACTAAACATTTAAATAACGAAGCAGTGACAAAACACATCATTAAAACAAACCTGAATAATGGTTTCAAGTTTGTAGACCCGTGATCTCAAACTGTTGACCTCTGCAGGTAACATTAACAAACCATTACATATACCTTGCAATGTCCTAACACGATCCTGAAGAGTATCACAAGACTGTGGCGCTGGAACTTCATTGTCCATAGCATGCATTTTCGCATGAAGTTCTGCTCATTTACACAACCAATCTTGAAAAAGCCCTCCATGGTGAACAACATGCGCAGGTCTCGGTGCATACCAGTTAAAAAACCTAATGCCTTTGGTGTACCATTCTGAATAAGCCTCAGCTTTCGTAGGATATAGATCATGGTTTGTTTATTTCGCCTTAAGAAAAATACAAACAAAAAGTGGTATAAGCGTTAACCATAATCATACTCAACTAGTAGGAATGGATATCACAAAATGAACACTTGCCTCGGGAAAAAGCTGCTCGAAAGACTCCCATTCTTGGAAAGACACCTTCTTAGACCATGAAAGTGATCTTGGGATAACATCGATGTCCTTACTCCACCAACGCAATCTCTGGGTAGAAACCTCTAAACTTCATATCTGAAAAAACAAAATATGTTAAAAGAATTACTAGTAACAAAATAATTTAATAGAATAATTTGTGTAATAATTCTTACCTTGAAACATAAAACAAACCAAGCTAAAGAATATTCCAACTTCCGTTTTGAGTTGATATTTCGAATGGCATCGTACAACTGTCTCCAAATGTGTTCCCCTCAGGAAAGTCATTCCAGATATGAAAGTCCTCAACCATCCTAAGATATGTATCATCAACACAGATAACAGGTCACGCCCCATAAATATGACTTGAAGTGATAACAAAAAACAAACTCGTACCGCATCTTCATCATATAGTTTTGTAAAAAACTCTTCTTCCTCAATCAAACATATAAGATCGATGGTTTTTAAATTCTCCCCTACCTTCTCAGGAAATACACGGTCACGAAATATGATATCACAACTTCTAAACTTACGAAAACTAGGCAATCCAAATTTAAAACCAGTTATGAGATGAAATTGACGGCGTCCAAAATNGAAATCGCACATTTGCAATTCGCACATCTGCGTGGGTGGAGGATTGTACGATGGTCGAGTGAGTGGGCTTGCAAATGATTGGTATAGTTCTATTTGTCTGGACACGTGTCAAAAAACTAATAGAATCGCACATTCGCACGTTAGCACATGACCAAATTGGAAAAACATGTTGGATTTGTATTTTTTCGGGAATTGGATCAAGAAAACGTACCTTTTTGGGATTTTTTTTTTTTTTTTTTTAAATGCATTAACTATGTAGTCTATGATAAACAAAAACTCAAACCTATTTCACCAATTCAAAATTTCAAATAGTATCTCTTATTTTAAACATTCCCCAACAGAATTAAACTAACTACCCCTCGCTAACATGCGCCTGTAATACACAACACACCCTAACTCACTTCTTCTTCATCACAAACACACACACAGTAAACACAACAATGTCACACCACTACACTCTCATTCTCACACTCCTCATAACCATCATAACCGTAACAAACGCAACGAAAATCGGCGTAACATACATCCCATCCCAATCCCAACCCCCACCCCAAAAAGTCATCCAAACACTCCACTCCCTAAAAATCACCTCTGTCCATCTTCCAAACCCCGAACCTTCCGTTATTCGCGCCTTTTTCTACACCAACATCACTCTGTTGCTAACCATTCCTAACGACCTCATATACAACATTGCCTCCAACTCATCTTACGCCTCGCTCTGGCTTTACGCGCACGTTCTACCGTTCTATCCTCGTGCGTTAATCACCGCCATTTCCGTTGGTCATGACGTCATCAGTTCAAGAAGTGACGTCATCAATGGGAGGTATGACGTCATTCATGCTTCAGGTGACGTCATCAGTAATGGAAATTATGCCTCTGGTGACGTCATCAGTAACGGAAATAACGGTTTAGGTGACGTCATCAATGAAAATAATGATTCAGGTGACGTCATCAGTAAAGGAAATACTGTTAATGATGTGACGGTTGGCGGAAACAATGTGACAGGTGACGTCATCATACGCGCGGTAAGAAATGTTCATCAAGCGCTTATTGATTTAGGGATACCTAAGATTAAAGTTTCGACGACTTTTTCGTTTGTTAATATTATGATGACGTCATTTCCGCCTTCGTCGGCTGAGTTTCAAGAGCCGGTTAATGGATTGGTGATCAAGCCGTTGTTGCGGTTTCTAAGCGAGACGAATTCGTCGTTTTTCGTTAGTTTGTATCCGTATTTTGTGTACAAGTTAAGGCCTGAGATTCCGTTAGGATATGCTTTGTTTCAAGAGCACGCGTTTAATTTTAGAGATGATGTTGTGACTGGTGTTAGGTATAGGAATTTGTTTGATTTGATGGTGGATGCTGTAATAGCGGCGTTGACGGTTTCTGGATACGAGAATATTCCTTTAGTTGTGACGGAGACGGGGTGGCCGAGTTCGGGTGATGGGGATGTTGGTGAACTGGAGACGCACCCGTTGTTTGCGGAGATGTATTTGAGAGGATTGGTTTGTCATTTGCAGTCTGGGATAGGTACGCCTTTGAGGCAGGAAGGTGTTGCTGAGACGTATGTTTATGAGGTGTTTGATACTAATACGACGTTTGGGAACCAGGCGGGGGTGAGAGGTGGGACGCCAGGGCTGAATTGGGGGTTTTTGTATCCGAATATGTCGATGAAATATGAAATTGATTTCTCGGGTGGTTATCGTGCTAGTAAGGGAATGCTGGTGAAGGTGGTTCAGTGGCTGCTATCGCTGGTAATTGGTTTGCTGATATGATCTGATTTTTTGATGACACGATTAGAATATTGTACACATGATGATAAGGGGTACATTGGGTTGAAAGGCTGATTACTGATTAATGAAGTTTTTAGGTTAATGATATTTGGGAGCGTAGATTAAATTGTATCTTACTGTCGTCATTATAGCAATCTAAAGAATTGAGTAACATTTGGAGCAGTTGTTCTTGTACATGATGGCATATTGGTATCTGCAGCTGTTAAATTTTCTGCGTAAAGTAGGTTTTTTACTTGGTTTGTGTGTTTATTCAATAATTTGAAACATGTGTTTGTTATTAATGGTGAGCCAAACTTACAACCTCGATTTAAGACAAATGGCTTGAACTAGTTGAGCCAAAGTCCTCATAGGGCATACATATGCTTCTTAAATAGATCTGTTTAGATTTTTACCAACATTATGTTGGAAGATTGGCTAGGAATTATAGAGTTCTAGTAATTTCACACGCACCAGCATATGACCAGATCCAAGTCAAAGAACATGAATCATTGATACGATTAGGGATACAGTATTCACAATCTTAGCTGTTGATTTGACGTTGATTAGCGATTACTGATTTGTTTAGGTAAAATATAGTTGGGAGAGAAGATTGAATAGTATAATATTACTGTGACAGTACCAATTCAGTAAACAACATGAGTAGTTTTGAACAATTGTGGTTCTTCTACATCATGGCAACTGCAGCGATTTTATATCTCAAAGTAATGTAAGTTTTGTGTTTCACATGTTTGTTTGTTTTTTCCAAAAGTTGAACACACATCCAATTAGCAGTGAGTCAAGCTTGAAACCACGAATTTAACACACTTTGTTGATAGCAGTGAGTAGAAGTACCCAATAACACTTGATTATTCATAAATGTGCTATCCTTGTGAGGTGGTGCAGGTCACTCAACTCCTATTCTTTCTTTCCCCTGCCATTCCTTTTGTTGCCCACGCCATTCTTCTGGCCTGCTCTGATGCGCCTGTCTTCCCTGACCAAAAAACAGTGGTACATTATGCCATATCCATTTCAGCTTACTACCAACCAGCTTTTCAAAAAAAAAGGCTTACTACCAACCAGTTCATACCCTATCCCTGTTCTCTGGCAGCCATGGCATTTGTCGAGACTCGTTACAAATCTTGCTGTGTTGAAGATAGGTCTTTGTTGGTCTTAGATATTTGAGGGGATTTTAGGATGCTATAGGATTACTAATCCTTTGCTTTTATTTTCTCTCTTTATGTATGTTATATTTTCATTATGCAGACATGTAGTGCTGAGGTGTAGTTTGTACATTGATTAATGCTATGTGTTGATGTAAAGATTTTTGCTAAGATGTTTACTGATTATCTAAATAACTGTTCTTGTGTTTCCTGTACAAAAACTGCTCTTGTAAATAATGGCAAGCATGTGTGCTTATTGAATGCTATTATTAGTCAATTTAGAAAGAATCAAACCGGATCAGAATGGTCATTTTAAAAAAAGAGTCAAACGGGTCTTCTTTGGTCAGGTCAACCTTACCATTTCCCCATTTTGATACCCTTCCTTTCTTCATTCCCCCCTGCCATAGCATTATAATGTTTCAGTTTCAACACTTCCTTTCTTAAAGAGCTCCAGTTAATTGATGTCACAAGAAGAAAGAGGGGAATAGTGATTAAATTGGGGGTTAATTGGAGTAAATTAAACGCAAGTTGCAGATCCCCAGCCTGCAAAGAGATTCATTAGTCCTCGTAATCAGGTGTCAAGGTACAAGATTTGGTAAATACTAATGTAAGGAACACATTATCTTCTAAATTCAATCAGATTTTGTGGTAATCTTGAACCAAATGTCAAGCAATGGACCTTACTTTAAAGCACTATTTTCTGAATGATCTTTGGTGGGAAATAAGAGTGATTTTTGTGCAAGAATAAAAATCTATGCATGCTGTGAGCCTGTGAGAGGGTACACTAGTTGCATGCTTGCATATCACAGGCTTACGCAGTTAAGCTGAACTTAGTTAATTTCCAGTGTGTTGTCATCAATTTATCGTGGTCCTTTTTGGACCGAGCAGTTACTATCACAGAATGCTTGTTGACCTTTAAGAACAATACAGCCAGAAAGAACAATGCAGATGCAGATGTTTACATGAACTTCAACCAAAAAAAACAAAAAAAAAACAAAAAAAAACAAAAAACAAAAAACAACGCATCAAACTTAGAATAGCACCACCAACTTCTTCAGTTTGGCATGGTTAAGTGCACACATGAAGATAGACTGTTTCAATCATCAATAAACAGTCAATTTTATGTTGCAAGGAAACAGTGTGTGTCCGGTAATCTATCACTGAATGTTAGATTTCATGTGAAAATATCCACGCCCATATTAGAACAATAAGGCACCTGCTTTTCTCTTCCTAATGACAGGGAATATTAAGAATCAAAGAGCAAATATATCCTAGCTTGACACCTAATTGTCATGAAGGTTGAAATCTGAAACACATTTCTCGTAATGAACTCCAATTTCTAATTACTCGTTTTTTGTACAAAACTTGGCATGCAGTAACTAACAGTTTCATCATTCACAGCAATTTTATATAGCTTTAACAACTGCAAACAATGAAAAGAGAAATCCAGTGCACTTCTTCATCGTAAAAATAAAAATTGATGAGAGGATTGACCAGAAGCTCATGTAGGTTGGATTATTGGAACAACTGGTTCTTTCATGTGATCTATCAATTCTTGTCCAGGGTGGTGACTGGTGAGCTTTTGAATTGCATGCAAGCCTCTTTTTTTGTGACCCAATTAGATGAAGTAGTCATCTGGGTCATTCAGGTGTCAGCAAGTTGTAGTTGGGCAAGATCAGCTGCTATGTCAGTTTACAGAGTCAATAATGGAGAAAGTGTTGATAAGTTTGGATCATCTTTGTGCTTTATCCAAGCTGCTTCAAACTGCTTGCTTTGGCATCTGAAAATTCAATAGAAAGAAAAGAACCAAACAGTGATAGAAATTAATGCATGTCATTCGAAGTAGTTAAAGTAATAAAATTGGCTTAGGATATTACTGTTGAAGCAAGATGAGTATCGGAAGGATACGAGCTCGTATGTTTTCTCTTTCGACTTTGAGTGATGCATCCTTGTATAGTATGACCAACTCATCCACCAATCTGGGACCAAAGTAAAAATAGTAAAATACACTATTCATTATACCAATATCATACATAACAAGATGTTACTTGTTATAATATGGAGAAGATATCAAACGTATAACAAATGAGAAACATTACTTGTCATAATATGGTGAATATCTTATCCACGTGAACTTTATAACTGTTTTGATACTGTCAAGGACCTGCAAGTTGCACAGGTGGTAACTTAACGTATGTTTAACAATTGAAGAAATAAATGAACGGACAAGCTTCAACTATCCTCTGAATTTGCAATAGTTAATAACATACACAGTGGCTAAAGAAACTTAACAATAAAAACAAAATCCAAGGTTGAAAATATGTATACTTCACATTTACCATCATTCTGAAGTATTGAGTTAGATCTAGAAAAATTAGGCTTAAAAAGTATTTTCATGCTTTTCAGGATCATGCAGTAGTTAAAGAACCTCCCTGATTTGAATTTAAACAACCTTTTTTCTCGAATTTGTAGACCTAGGAATCTTAAAACATCTTTGATAGCATGAGTTTAACCCTGCCACATGTGAACTAGTGCTTAACAAGTTCATCTAAATATGTCAATTCTGATATCCCAAAACACATTATCCTATGTGCCAGTAATACGTTCTCTGTGTTCCAAATAATATCTCATTGGTTATAACTTTAAATAAATGATATCTCATGGGTTTTAAGCATTAAAATCTCTACTTATGTGTTCAAAGAAAAAACATCCTAAATAAACGGCATTCGGGAGATGAAGAGCATTTATATCAACAGAATGAACACATTAAGCTACTGTGATCGTGCAACCAGCTCTTACCAGTAAAACAGATTCATCATCATCAGCATGCATCCACTTGAAGAAAAGCGGGAAGATGCGCCTGAAATGACCCAACAATACAAGACCCATGCCACTGAAAAGTGGCTCGATGTATTTAAGCCATGAAATACGCCGCTCCTTAGATCTTGGTTGCCGCCATAAGTGGCTTAACATCTCATTTAGCAGCTTCTCGTACCTAAAAATATGCCAGTGAAAAGTGCCTCAATGTGTTTTAAGCCATTATGCATATTGTTTCCTCGTTGTACTCTTATTTTCATAGCTTTTTTTTTTTTTTTTTTTTTTTTTTTTTTTTTTTCATTCAAGGGTAGCAATAAATAACAAGCCAACCGGTGAAAAAGGTTGAAAGGGTAGAGATGGACTATACCATGAGCTGCGAGGATTATTTTGCTGGGTAGAAGCCACAAGGAGCACGGACATCTCAACCACGTATTCCCATATTTCATCATCGGAAGCAATATTCTGGCAGCAAGCATCTAGAATCACATCTTCATACAAACTAAACTCAGCAGCCTTCACATGTTTTGCGAGATGTATGAAAGTAATCATTCCCTGCCCCTGATGTGAATAGAATAGTAATATTAAACATATAGTTAATACTTTAATATGAGCTATGGCACTCCTTCAACCACATATAGCTCACTGCTAGTGTGGCTCAAGCTGATTAAGTTCAATAAAACAACATATGATGTATCAAGGATGAAGGATCCAAAAGTGTTTATAGCATTAATTATCAATAACGAAGTTATCACTTCGTAGGACAGGTATCCGACATTGTCACAAATTGTACAAAAGCCATCATCTTTCACTAAGTAAGAAATCACCGTTTTCCAGTAGAGCATTATTTTCACTGAAGCCAGAAATACAGAGAACCAATGATGTGGAAAATAATATACACTCATACACACATCATAAGATAATGAAAGCCATATTCGGGTAGATAATTTCAGAAAACATAAAACCTATGATTGGAACTGAAATACGGGTTTGAGACTATTGAAAATTGTTAACGAGATCTTGATATAGATGACTCATGAATAATAATTCCCTAAATATAGAGAGAGTATTAGTTGATCCTAAGTTTCATGTCTTAACGCCTCTGTGATACTCTAAAACCATTACGAGTGTAACAATTATTAGACACTTAAATTAACTTCCATATGAATATAATGTTCAACTTTCAACTCAAAATGAATATGAATATCCTTCATAACACATTACAAGCAATCAAGACAATCCAGTTAGTTGCATAGCCATGTAATGTTCAAGACTTAACTTAGGGGGGTGTTTGTTTAAGCTTATATGTGGCTTATGAGCTTATTTGTTTTTCGGCTTATATTTTATAAGCCTCAATTTTCAGGCTTATTTTGAAACTTCTGGGCTTATATGAGTTTATTATTGTATGATAAATTTATATATAATAAACTCATATAAGCCCATAAGTCCCAAAATAAGCCCAAATATAAGCTTAAACAAACACCCCCTTAGCCTATGGTCAACTACAACATATTCAAAAGATGGTTGATACTAGGAGTCATACTCGTTCAATGGCACTACAGAAACATAAGCGTATATATCTTTCTACATCCATAAGAAAAACAGCAAAAGCAACAACGAAACTACAAAACAAGTGAATGCGATTGAAGGGACTGAAATTGTAATACATACTTTCACTTCCGGCGACCAATGATCAAGAGCTGTGAGTGCACATGGAATGATCAACGTACTCAGTTTTCCCAATTGCGATATATCAACCTATCATAAACATAATGAACCTCTTAGAAAACCATTAATCACCAACCTTAATCTTTTGTTATAATCGCTCAGAAGAGCAATATAGTTTACACGCTTTACCAATTAAGCAAAAATTACATTAATCATCATCAAAAGCCCACATTTGCATTAGCAATCATAAGCTCATAACAACATGCTTTTGATATAGAATTTCTCAACATATAACCGTTAAAACTAAAATATGGCTATTAGCAAAAAGTCATTTTGATATAGAATTTCTCAACATGCTTTTTCGAAAACGTTTGTAAGAAAACGTTTTCAATCACTTATTTTCAAATATTCTGCCAAACGCTATTTTCTACCAATCCGCGTTTTACAAACACAGTAAGTAACGAATCTCCTCCATAATGCAATCCTAAACACCCTTTAACCATCTTTTTAGATCCAAATTATTAGTATAAATTAGAACTAATAAAAAAAACCTGTGTAACAAGCCACTTAAACTGATAAGCAGCCACAATCGCATACGCAACCGGAACCCTCGCCGAATTCGCGCTAACCTCTCCACCGTCCTCACCTTCGCCAATCCCACTCTCCTTAATCCTCATTTTAACCACCCCCAAAACCTTAACCATCATCTCCACCACCAAATCCTTCCCCTCATCCTCAAAATACCCTTTTCGCAGCTCTCGAAACGCCTCATTCGCAACGTCCGAAAGCGAAAGAGGAACCCAAGTAAGCTGGTCATAAGTTGATGTCTGTGAAGAACATAATGCAGCACATAGTAAGATAAAGTTGGTTAGTATGGATTCAAAGGTGGAGTCTTTTTTATGGGTGTTTGGTAAATAGGATTGGAGAAGGGTTTTGATTGAGATGTTTGAGGATTCAGGTGGTTTGTAGGGTGTTTGGGAGAGTGTGTGTTGGATTGGTTCTGATAACCTGCAAAATTAAGATGATTAGTAGATGAATAAGTTGTGTTTGTTTGTGTGAAATGGGTTTAGTGGTTACCTGATGATGAGGTTGTGAAAATTGGAGAATGAGGTCGCCATTTTTGCTCAGAGGTCTTCTTCCAACACACTTGTTTAAAGAGGACACAGAAAATTATAATTTTCTTTAATAAGTTTTTTTTTTTTTTTTTTTTTTTTTTTTCGCCCAAAAGAATATTAGTAGATTATGAATTGCTTACAACTTAAAATATAATTTTTAAAACTCTAGTTTATGAAACTTATAAAAATAATTTTCTTTTAATTTTCATTTTCATCTTTGGTTTTAGCAACGGTCATCTTTGTCAAACTTACTCAAGACTTACGAGCTTATATAAATTTGTTATATTATACTTCTTTCGTCTCAAAATATTGTAATTGTCCACCGACAAAAAACACACTATTAAAGAAAAACATTATCGTTACATTTTTTATTTTTTACTTTTTTGCAAAATAACAAGTTTTACCCATAACTAATTAATTTATAATTTCTTTAAAGTTTTTATTAATGACTTCAAATTAAAGTAATATGGTAAACTTGATATAAATTCATTATCTATTTTTGAAAATGGACAACTAATTTAGGACAAACCAAAAAAAATGTGGCCAGTAAATATAAGACGAATGAAGTACTAAACTTATATAGGCCCATGAGTCTAAAAATAAACTAAAAATCGAACTTATGAAATATAAACCAAAATCAAATGAATTTATAAGCCCAAATACCAATTTAAATAAACACCTCTTCTTAGGATGATTTTATATGGATTAACGAGTGACTTGTCTAGTGAAGTATGAATAAGAAAGAGTTTGGTTTGACAAGCAACCTCATCAAGAGTTGAGTTATCTGGTATTTCTAAAGGAAACAACTTGGGTGATGATGAACTACTGATTTACATAATCAATACGATAGGTGCGGGATTCTTTAAAGTTAGTTTGATCCTTTGATGTTAAATATGTGTCATTTCAGTTACGTCTCACTTGAAATTCGAAACCCATGTATCATTAGCATCATCTAGTTTTGGTAAGTAAGTGGTTCATACATATATTTGGTTAACTGAATACTAGGTTTGAATCTCGTGCATACACGAGGTTATTAAATAAGGTTTTTTCATAAAATTATGTAAAATCTTTTTTATTTATAGCACTCGTGTATGCACAACTTTTTAACTGACATGGTGTTGAGGTTGATGTTGTTTAACTTTAACTATTGTTCTCATGTTCTAGACATTATGTGTGTTTAATAACAGATAATGAATCTTAAAAAAAATATGTGTCGTTATATGTATAACTCGTGTATTTATTTTCATCTCAAAATAACCCGTAGGATCGTGCCGTCAACTTGGTACTAATATTCCTGTTAATAATAAGTTTAGCCATATTTAACTTTTAAACTCGTAAACGCGCGTTTTAAACTTATAAAGAGAAATAACATGAGTTGTTATTGAATGCGGATAAAAGATTTTACTTTTCCGGATATCCTTACTTAATCTTATAAAAAAAATGAATAACATTAGTCGTTCGTATATGTATAATCTCGTATATTTATTTACGTATCACATTAACTCGTACTTTCATTTTGACATTTATTATTCGTGCATATATGTTGGAAGTTATAAGCTAAGGGCTTGTTTTGTCAATGTGGTATTCTTTATTTATGTGTGTGCAGGTTATAATAAAGGTTGAGGGGCTAAAGATGACTAAAAGGGAAGATGCTGGACTGAAGTTGCTTAATGGATAAAGATACAAGTCAGCCGTGGTCAAGCCTTTATATATCTCTCTTTCTCCTCATTTGTAAATAGTTTTAGGGTTTACTGTGTGTTTTCTCTTTTCACACAATCTTCCATAGTTTGTTAGTTCTTGATCTCTTATAATCTTTCTTTGTAAATCTGCAATTGTAAAACTCTCATAAATGTATCAACCATAAGGGGTGGTTGGTTGGGTTGATACTAATAAAGTTTTGTTTGGTAAATCTTGTTAAATCATTCTCTTTGTATAGATTTAACATGGTATCAGAGCCAGGTTGGCTTTGATACCAAGGGTTTTGATTTAAATCGGTTTTTTTTCTTTTAAAATTAGGGTTTTGTTAAATTTGGGGGTTTTTGGTTTTCTTGTCAAATCTTACTAGATCGAAGGGTAATTGAGTTGGTTAGTTGTTTAATTGAACGATTTAGGTGTCAATTGAAGGTCAATTGAGAGTTTTCGATTTTAGGGTTTTCTCTAAAATTGGGGGTTTTCAGTTCTGGGTGTTCTTGGTATTGATTAACGCGTGTTAATCAAGTTCCTTAGTTAAGATTATCATAGATCTTGATTTTATTGGAGTGTCATCAAAATTAGGGTTTACTGTATCAAACCCTAATTCAGGATTTGAGTATTGTTTTTTAATAATTGATTTGTTATATTCTTGTGTGATTTACACGCATAACTGTTTTCTAATTTGGTTATTTTTGTTTTATTTCAGGTACTGATTCTTGGTTGGTTTCCGCTGCTTGTTGGTTGTGTTTGGTTGATCTTCTTGATCAATTTTTGTTGGAGTTGCATGCACTGTAACACCTCTCGCAACTTCTTTTAGGGTTTTTTTTTTTAGNATAATTGATTTGTTATATTCTTGTGTGATTTACACGCATAACTGTTTTCTAATTTGGTTATTTTTGTTTTATTTCAGGTACTGATTCTTGGTTGGTTTCCGCTGCTTGTTGGTTGTGTTTGGTTGATCTTCTTGATCAATTTTTGTTGGAGTTGCATGCACTGTAACACCTCTCGCAACTTCTTTTAGGGTTTTTTTTTTTAGGTTTTTTAGAAATTGCATGAGAAGAAGTGTAGGTTAAGGGATTTTTGGTGATTGATTGAGATTATTGGGGTTTAGTTGTGATTGAGGAGATATAAGGTGTGTATGTTTTTTGTTTTCTTCTGTTTTGTTTTACTTTGACTTGTCATCATGGCTGGTGATGGTGACAAGGGTGGTAAAGGGCCATCTGGTTGAGGAGGTAGTTCTGACCAGATTTTCCAGTTTGACTATTGTACTTGCATAGTAATGATACAAATGGAATACCCTTGATCAATTTTAAACTGGAAGGTCCAGAAAACTATAAAGTTTGGTCTGCTGCTATTACTATAGCAATTCACCCAAAAAATAAACTTGGTTTTATAAATGGTACAATTGAAATGCCTATTGAAAATGGTTTTATGCAAGAACAATGGGATAGGTGTAATTCTGTGGTTTTGTCTTGGATTCTTGGTTGTGTTTCACAAGAAGTGTTTATGGGACAAATTTATTCTAAAAATGCTAAACAAGTGTGGGATGAATTAAAAGAAACATATGATAAACAAGATGCTTCTATAATCTTTAACATGCATTATAAAATTCACTCATTCACTCAATCTGGATTAACTCTCTCTGAATACTATCACAAGTTTAATGCTCTGTGGAGGCAATATGACTCTTTAGTCAGTTTGCCAGAGTGTACTTGTGATGGTTCTGATAAACTTGAGGTACATAATAAGTTGATTAAACTGATGCAATTCTTAATGGGTTTGGATGAGATTTATGCTCCTATTAGAAGCATAATCCTTACCACTGGTCCTATCCCTGATGTGAAAGGAGCTTTTGCTACCTTGTCTAGGGATGAATCACACAGAAGTGCTCATGTTCACAATCCTTCTAAGTCTGATAACACTGCTTTTGTTTCTAGGACTAATCCTAGGAACTCTAGTTGGTCTGCAAACAAAAACTCATTCACCAATAATAACACTAATCAACCCAGAAGGCTCAATAGACCTAATTTGGTTTGCACTCACTGTAAAATGAATGGTCACACTGTTGACAGATGTTTTGAGTTGGTTGGATATCCAGCTGGTTTTCAAAAGAAAAATGGTTTTAGTCAAAACAATGCTAGTAATAATTCTGTTTCAGGACAAAAAGATAAGCCTGCTAGTTCATCTAACTCCTTCACAGATGAGCAGTATTAGAGGCTTATGGCTCTCATCAGTGAAAAGTCTGGAAACAATAGTATCCCTGCAAATGTTGCAGGTACTAATTGTGTTATTAGTTTTTCTCATTCTAAGTTCTTTAATCACAACACTAATATAAGCACATATAATATATACATTGGTTGGATTATTGATTCTGGTGCAAGTCAACATATGACTTACACTATTTTAAACATGTTAAATGTCATTGATGTTTCAAAGTTAAATATGACAGTTGGTCATCTCAATGGCACTAAAGCACAAGTTACACACATTGGTAGTTTGAAATTGACTGATAAGTTGACTATTCATGATGTTCTGGTTGTGCCAGGATATCAAGTTAGCTTATTGTCAGTTCACAAACTCAATAAAGATAACAAATGTAGAGTCATTTTTGATGAAGATATTTGTTTTCTTCAGGATTCTGTTCTAAGGACCCAGATGGGGACTGGTAATCAAAGTAATGGACTGTATTTTCTTAATACAGGTAAAAAGTTAACAATAATAACATTCAAGTTTGTTGTTTGTCTAAGTGCATATGGCATAACAGACTTGGTCACCCTTCAGACCAAGTTTTGAACATTCTAAAACACAAACTTAAACTTGAAAATGAATCTAAAATTGATCCTTGTTATGTTTTTCATAAGGCTAAACAAACAAGGGATCCTTTTCCTCTTAGTGAACATCAAACCAATGAAGTTGGACAGATTGTTCACTTAGACGTTTGGGGCCCTTATAAAGTTCAAAGTAAAGAAGGGTATAAGTACTTTTTGACTGTTGTTGATGATTTTTCTAGAGCAGTTTGGGTGTTCCTGTTAAGGGGGAAAACTGAGGTGTTTTCAAATATTGTCACTGTCTTTAATCTGATTAAAAATCAATTTGGTAAAAGTGTAAAGATTTTTAGAATTGATAATGGAACTGAGTTTGTGAATCAAAATATGGATAAGTTTTGTAAAGATAATGGTATTCATCAACAAACTTCATGTTCTTATACCCCACAACAAAATGGTTTAGCAGAGAGAAAACACAGACACTTGTTAAATGTTGCAAGAGCCCGCATATTTCAGGGGGGGATACCTTTGAACATGTGGTCTGAGTGTATTCTAACTGTTGTTTACTTAATCAACAGGACACCAAGTTCAGTGCTATCTGCAG
Source organism: Artemisia annua (assembly GCA_014162995.1). Lineage (NCBI taxonomy): Eukaryota > Viridiplantae > Streptophyta > Magnoliopsida > Asterales > Asteraceae > Artemisia > Artemisia annua. The sequence goes on from LBNU01001475.1 coordinate 23,974, forward strand.
GGGCGGAGCCACCTTGAAAGCAGTGGGGGGCGATGCCCCCGACCAACTTCTTGCAGACATACGAAACACGTAGTAAAAATGGTCAAATTCACGGAAGATTGGTCAGGTGCCCTCAAGCAAATAATCTGAGTGCCCTCGGCCCATCTCGTTACCAAAAAAGAGAGTTCTTTATAAGGCAGAGTTTTTTTTTCCGGTGGTTATGTTTAGTCGGAGAAATGGAAAAAGAAGTATTAACAGGGAGGGTAGTGGGTGAATGCTACTGTGGGTCCTTTGTGGAAAGAAAGGAAAATGTGAGACAGTTGCTAGATTGTATAGTGGATTGAGTACAAAAAATGATTTATTTAAATATCTATGCAGTATACTATTATACCTTCTATGCTAAATTCACATCAATTTTTTTCAAAAAACTATTTATTTATACACCGTATAATTTAATGCATGATTTAACTATGATTTAGGGAATTGGAGTTTAATAATTACTCGTATATAAACATTTTTTATTTCGTTTTGGAATTGTTAGCCAGAGTTTTTATTTTTAGTAAATAAGTTGCACTTTAACACAACATACGTTGTTCTTTTGCTGCAATTTTTACGTAACGTAAGGTGGTTTTGCGCAATTTGAACTTTTTTTTTGTGGATGTTACTTTTAAAGGTACAAAAATTTTCGCCGTTGTTGACGTTCATTAAAAAAAAATTGCCCCCTGTATTGTGATTTCCTGGCTCCGCCACTGGCTATCTGGAAAGTCACCTTATGAACTAGTCTATAATTGTGAAACTAATCTCTCTCTTTTAAAAGTTTTTGGATGTCTGTGTTTTTCAACAGTGTTGAATAATTCAGATAAGTTTTCTCCTAGGTCAGAGAAATGTGTCTTTATTGGTTATTCATTTAATAAAAAAGGTTATAAGTTGTTTAGTTTAGAAAGTAAAAAAGTGTTTTATTCAAGGGATGTAAAATTTTATGAAACAGTTTTTCCTTTTAAACATAGTTCTGAAAACAAGGATTTTGAGTTTGAGTTTCAAAATACTAATAGTCAAAACTTTTTTAACTCTGGCCTAGGGACATCAGATGAACCCTATGATGATAAGAGAGAGAAAGAACCTTTTAAGGTTTCTGAAAAAAGTGGTATAAGTGAAGGCATAGAGCCTTCTTCACCTGGAGGCTCACCTGTAGATGTCCATAAGGATGAGGTGGAGCATCCTGATGTCACAGCTGATGTGAACAGTGAAGAAGAGGATAATGCAACACTTGATGAAAATGATAAAATATCTGAGGGTGATGATGATTATTATCAAGAGTTTAATGATATGTTTCATGAAACTATTATAACACCTGTGGTGACTCCAGAAAGATTAGCAAACATGAGAACCTATGCTAGACATTCTAGTAGAAAGTCTGTACCTCCTGTTAAACTAAGTGATTATGTTCTGGATGGAAAAGTAAAATATGGAATTGAAAAATCTGTTAATTACAGTAAGCTTAATAAGGAAAATTATGTGTTTTCCACTACTCTTAATAAAATCATTAAACCTAAAACTTATGCTGAAGCTTGTAAAAATCCTAAGTGGAATGATGCTATGAATCAAGAAGTTGAAGCATTAAACAGAAATGATACTTGGGAAGTTGTTGAACTCCCTGAAGGGAGAAGAGCAATTGGATCCAAGTGGGTTTGGAAAATTAAGTATAAATCTGATGGAAGTGTTGAAAGATACAAAGCAAGGCTTGTAGCCAAAGGTTATAATCAAAAATAGGGTATTGATTATGAAGAGAATTTTTCTCCAGTAATCAAAATTGTTGCTGTGCGAATCATAATCAGTATTGTTGTGCAAAATAGCTGGCCTTTGTTTAAGCTTGATATTAATAATGCTTTCTTATATGGTGAACTTGAAGAAGATGTTTACATTCAGTTGCTGAAGGTTATTTTGATAAAAATGAAAAGAGGGTATGCAAATTAAAGAAATCTTTATATGGCTTAAAACAAGCACCAAGAAAGTGGAATGAGAAACTTGTGTCTGTCTTAAAGGATAATGGCTTTTGTCAAAGCAAAAGTGATTTTTCTTTGTTTACCAAGTCAGACGAAGATGTGTTTCTTGTTTTACTTGTGTATGTTGATGACATTGTTATCACTGGAAATAATGTTAATGAAATTGAAAAAGTCAAAGATTTTCTAAGAACTAAATTTCTTATCAAAGACTTGGGAAAGTTAAAGTACTTTCTTGGCATTGAGGTTTTAGAAGATGATACTGGTTTGTGTTTAACACAAAGAAAGTATTGTCTAGAATTGCTTGCAGAGTTTGGAATGCTTGCTTGTAAACCAAGTAAGTCTCCTATTGAATCTGTGAATGTCTCAGATAAAAATAAACTTAAAGGTGTTAAAGATGAACCTTTATCTGGTGTTAACAACTATCAAAAGCTGGTTGGAAAACTTATTTACCTAACTTTGACTAGGCCTGACTTGTCTTATGCAGTTCACTGCCTAAGTCAGGTAATGCATAGTCCTATGCGGTCTCATTTAAAGCTTGCTTTTAGAGTGTGTTGGAAAAATTTAGTGCACTTGAGGGATCAAATCATACTTGGAAATGGGTTTGGAGGTACGGAGTGTACACCCATCAAGTCCCTGATTACCCTAACTCAATAGTGGTTGTGCTAGCGTGATTCTGCTGATGCATGAATCTGATTCTGCTGCTAGTGTTGTGAATCTGCTGCTAGGATTCTGCTGCTAGCTGATCCTGCTGATAGGATTCTGCTGCCAGCTGATCCTGCTGCTAGCTGATTCTGCTGATGACTCTGCTGCTAGCAGATTCTGCTGCTGATAATGTAACTGTTTTGACCTATTCAAATGACAGTTATATCTGCTTTTATGACCACGTTTTATTGGTCATGTAACCACTATCTTTGGCTATAATGGGGGAAATTATGTAGAGATTAATGGGCCGATTAATTCTCATAATTCCATTTGACTAGCCATGAGTACTTTCCTATTTAAGAGGAATTATGTTGAGCATGAAAGACACACAGAAAACAAATACACTAATATACGCAAGGGTTGTTGAATTGTGCCTAATTTAATAACAAACATTTGGTCTTATCCCAAGTAGATATTCGTGATACCCAGGCATTAGGGTCGAATAGTTTACTTTGGAAAGTGATAACACGATTCCAAGTGATATCCGGTAACCATTAAATTGGTACGTAGCTAGGCTTTGATTATCTTACCCTGTTCTGGGCTCATAACCACCAACAATCAAAGTAAACTATTTTGTGATAATCAATGGCTGCTGCTATGAGGCATATTGTAACACCCCCAACTCAAATATGGCAGCTATCGTGCTGGGGGTATTACGAAAATAGAAACCAGGCACATTTATAGTAAACGACCACAACTCGGGACGTTTGAAATGTGACCAAAACATATCATTCGATTTACAAACCGTTTAGAGTACAAGTACTCTTTAGTCAAAGTTGCAGCGGAAAAGTAAATAGAGTTTGCAGCGGAAAAATAAACAAAGTATAGCAGCGGAAATGTAAAAGACACAAAAGGTTTTACGAATGACATGCAAAATAGGGTAGTAAAGTAGTTAAGCTGCCGTGACAGAAACGCCCCTCCAGCCTTAGCCACTCCTCCACGCCCAAATTATCATCATGCCACGCTAAACGTTATTACCTGAAAATACATGCTTAAAAAGTCAACACAAAGGTTGAGTGTAATCCATAGGTTTAAAATATAAAGTTGAGCACAAGGTTTAATCATAAGATATGAGCAACATATGCTAATATCGGGTAATCAAGATAACAACCAATGTATAGAGGCATCCCTGTGCATATAACATTGTTGATGATGCTAAGCTCATGACACGCAAACGTTAACCACAATCATAATATCAATATAACCGCGGAATTTCATAGTATAACAATGCCCTCAAGGTCGAGCACTTGCCATTTACTCGACAAATCGAATATAGTACACCACAATTTGCCTATCTAGCAAAAGGAGTGGGAGGGTCAATTCCTATAGCGCTATATCCCTATATTCGCGTTCACTCGCAAGTGATTAATGGTTCATGATCTGAGGGTCTTGCATAGGCAAGGCAGAGCTACTTAGCACATCGTCAGGAAAGCATACCAATCAGGAAAGCATACCAAAAATACTTGTGCTCAGAAAACATTTAAAGCATGTATCTCACCCCATGGGTTTATAAACATTTAAAAGATAAAAAGTGGGGCTATGAATCACACCTTAACAACAGCAGGTAACGAGATATATATGTCAACCAAACAAATACGCCTCACAGCAGACAATCCTCAGCACAACCTAATCATATAAATATCATAACTCAGCAATAGTACTCGAATACTTTAATAGTTAATGCTTGAATGAAGTTTTATAAAAGATGATGGCGTTTGAAAGAAAACATTTTCCAAAAGTAGTCTCGTGTGGAAGAAAGATAGAAAAGAACAAGTCGGCGAACCTTAAAACACATGAGAAAACAACAAAGACTCGAAGAATACTCGTCAAAAGAAAGGAAGAACAGAAAAGAATAAAAGACACGAATAGATAAAGACAACAATTCCTAATAGTCTCGGTATTACCCATTTCCCAAAATATATTAAGATTATATTTGATAAAGTATAGTAAAGATAATAATTAATTTTAGTAAATTTCGGCATGACCTGCCCGTTTATAAAGCATTTCCCGAGTCATCGACTCTTTTAAATACAAATAACGTTAATAATAATATAAGTGTAGATATTAATATGATTGGATATATCATTCACGTTGTCCATTAGTTGTTCAGGTTTATCGACCATTTCGTATAGTTCGGGTTCCAGGTACGTTAAGATCTTTAAGGGCCTAACGTACCCTACCGTCTCGTGTACCAAAGGGTCCATAAGTCCAAATAACCATAGCCGCAAATCCAATACGTCCAATACAAGTTCACAAGTCATAATATAAGTCATCAAAGCGGATACCAAGTCCGTCATCCAAATTAAATTAACTTTAACAATTTTATATTTTAATTTCATAGTTATTATTCCGTATTAATATTTACCGTTTAAAACTAATAATAATAATAATAAGGTTATAATAATAACAATAACCATCCGAGACTAATAACCAATCCCGACAAAACATAACCAAAACCAAATCCGAAACAAACATCACAATCCCATATCTCGCCTTCACCAAAAATACCAAATCTAATCCTAAACCCGTCACTAATCCTATAATCACAACTTCAATCCCAAATACCACTTCGGCTAACCAAAACTAACCTAAACATAATTATTAACAAACCCAATATACCAACAACAATAAAAATAACAACCAAACGCCACCCACCACCACCACCATGGCTCGGTGGTGGTGGCTAGGGGCTGCCGACACAAGGAAACAACCAAACGGAACCCAAAACTTATCCAAACAACAAAAATACAACTCCACTCGTCACCTAACTCGAACCAAACATCAAATAAGCTAAACTCTCACCGAGTCACCGAGTTGACTCGGTGAGTCACGACCGAGTCACGACGGAAAGCAACCCAACACGAGTTTCCACACGATTTTATGATCAAAAACTTATTTAAAAACGTTTTTATTAAAGATTAACAAAAATAAATTCGGATTTAAAAAAAATAGAAATTAGGGTTTAGTTGTAAATGGGTTTTTATAAATAAAACGTGATTAAAAGACTTGGGGAAGGCTCGAATACCAAAAGACTCGCCGGAAAACGTGGGTTTTGGCCGGAAAATATGAAAGTCGAATCTTCTTTTTAAGATCTAGGGCGCGTGGGGTTGTTTGGGGTGAAACGGGTTGCGGGGATGAGTCGGGGATGTCCCGATCTACAAGATGGTATGGGTGGTGTAACGTGAGGTGGCCGGAAAATTTTCCGGTGACCGGAATAAGGGGCGGCGCCGGCGAAGGGGTAGGGTGGCCGGATTTAGAGAGAGAAAGAAGAGAGAGGGAGGAGAAGTGTGTGTGTTTTTGGAGTGTGTAAAATGAATTAAGGGTGTAGGGTGGGGGTTTATATAGGGGAAGTAGTTTGGGTGGGTTTTAGCTAATCTTCTTCATAAAACGGTTCGGGACTCAAATGACTTAGCAAACGGACTCGAAAAATTATAAAACTTGCGCCATCGTTCTCGAAATAGTTTTTCCAATAAAATCAAGCATAAACTTCATAGTTTTTCTCAAACTCATAATAAATCAAATAATTTGGCAAGTGAAACAAATTCGAGTTTTTCTAGGTTGTGCTGAGCTAGTCTACAAATAAATTCTCGTTCCTAATATATCTCACGCTCTTCAAATCCAATTTAACATGCTTTAAAGTTTTAAAACGTTTCAGGCTCTAAAAATAGAAGTTTGGCTAGAATTTGGTTTTAGAAAAATTACCGGATGTTACATAACATACATCATATTTAGAAATCCGTCCCGGATTTAGTCTAGGTCACCAGTCCCGGTTTTGAAAAGATTTGGGTACTTGCGTTTAAACTCATCCTCGCGTTCCCAAGTGTACTCAGGTCCTCTCTTGGAATTCCAACGAACTTTCACAAGAGGGATACGACTCTTTTTCAATCGCTTAATCTCGCGATCCATAATCTCAACAGGTTCTTCTACAAAATGTAACTGTTCATCAATCTCAATCTCATCAAGTGAAATTACTGCGGTCTCATCAATCAAACACTTCTTCAGATTGGATACGTGGAAGGTAGGATGAACTCTACTAAGTTCAGGTGGCAATTCCAACTTATATGCCACAGGACCAATCCTTTCCACAATCTTGAAAGGTCCAACATATCTAGGGTTCAACTTTCCCCTTTTACCAAACCTGATCACACCTTTCCAAGGCGATACTTTCAACATAACCCGATCTCCTACTTCAAATTCTAGAGGTTTACGCCTCACATCTGCGTAACTCTTCTGACGATCACGAGCTACTTTCAATCGTTCCTTAATCTGAGCAATCTTTTCGGTCGTCTCACGGACTAAGTCCGGACCGATAAGTTGTGCTTCTCCTACTTCATCCCAACAAATAGGCGAACGGCACTTTCGTCCATAAAGTGCTTCAAAAGGCGCGGCCTTAATACTCGCATGATAACTATTGTTGTAAGAAAACTCAACTAAAGGCAAATGGATATCCCATCCATTTCCAAAATCTATCACACATGCACGTAGCATATCCTCCAAAGTCTGTATGGTTCTCTCGCTTTGACCATCGGTCTGTGGATGGTAAGCGGTACTCATATCAAGTTGCGTTCCAAACGAGTTCTGAAGTGACTGCCAAAACTTCGAAGTAAACCTGCTATCCCTATCGGATATGATAGACACAGGCACTCCATGTCGAGAGACTATCTCCTTCACGTAGAGTCTAGTCAACTTATCCATACTATAGTTCTCCTTAATCGGCAAAAAGTGAGCAGATTTTGTCAATCGATCTACTATTACCCAAATAGCATCGAATCCAACAGAAGTCTTAGGTAACTTAGTGACAAAATCCATCGTAATCCTTTCCCATTTCCATTCTGGGATCTCAGGTTGCTCTAGCAAACCAGACGGTTTCTGATGTTCGACCTTTACCTTGGTACAGGTAAGACACCTACGAACAAAATCGGCAATCTCAGCCTTCATATTGGGCCACCAATACAACTTCTTCACATCCTGATACATCTTATCAGATCCTGGGTGAATAGAATACTTAGACTTATGTGACTCATGTAAAATCAACTCTCTTAGTCCTCCAAACAAAGGTACCCAACTTCTTCCTTTGTAACATAAGGTTCCATCTGTTCGTTTCTCCAACTTCTCCTTCTCAATCATTCCATCAAGTTTCTCTTCTTTGAGATTTCCTTGTCTCACTACTTCTTCTTGAGCTTGCAAAATCTGAGTGGGTAAATTCGAATTGATTTTCATCACCAAAGCTCGAACTCGTAGTGGCTTCAACCGTTCCTTTCGGCTCAAAGCATCAGCCACAACGTTCGCTTTTCCAGGGTGATATCTAATCTCACAATCATAATCACTCAACGTCTCTAACCATCGTCGTTGTCTCATGTTCAACTCCTTCTGATCCATGATATGCTGTAAACTCTTGTGGTCAGTAAAGACAACACACTTCGTACCATAAAGGTAATGTCTCCATAACTTAAGCGCAAAGACTACAGCTCCTAATTCCAAATCATGAGTGGTATACTTCTCCTCATGAATCTTAAGCTGTCGGGAAGCATATGCCATAACCTTCCCTCGTTGCATCAAAACTGCTCCTAATCCTTGATATGATGCATCACAATACACCTCAAAATCTTCTACTCCATCAGGCAAAGCCAATATCGGTGCGCTACAAAGCTTCTGTTTCAAAATCTGAAACGCTTTCTCTGCTTCATCTCCCCATTCGTACTTCTTATCCTTGTGAGTCAACGCTGTCAACGGTTTGGATATCTTGGAGAATCCCTCAATGAATCTCCTATAATACCCAGCCAATCCTAGAAATTGACGAATTTCTGTGGCATTAACAGGCGTTGCCCATTTCTCAATAGACTCAATCTTAGCGGGATCTACATGTAATCCTTCTCCATCGATTACATGTCCTAAAAATTGTACCTTGCGAATCCAGAACTCACACTTAGAGAACTTCGCGTACAACTGCTCGTCCTTGAGCAAGCTAAGAATCGTCGCTAAATGTCGCTTATGCTCCTCCTCACTCTTGGAGTAAATCAAGATATCGTCGATGAAGACTATCACAAACTTATCCAAATAAGGCTTACATACTCGGTTCATGAGAACCATAAACACTGCAGGCGCATTGGTCAAACCAAATGGCATAACTTGGAACTCATAATGACCATAGCGTGTCCTAAACGCTGTCTTGGGAATATCCTCTTCCCGAACCCTAAGTTGGTGATAACCAGATCTCAAGTCTATCTTAGAGTAGTAACTCGATCCTTGCAATTGATCAAACAGATCATCTATCCTTGGTAACGGGTAACGGTTCTTAACTGTCAACTTATTCAACTCACGATAGTCAATACACATCCTAAACGATCCATCCTTCTTCTTCACAAACAATACCGGAGCTCCCCAGGGCGAAGAACTAGGTCTAATGAATCCTTTATCCAACAATTCCTGCAATTGCTTGGACAATTCCTCCATCTCCGATGGTGCTAATCGATATGGCGCACGCGCAACAGGTGCGGCTCCTGGAACTAGGTCGATGCGAAACTCTACTTGTTGAGCTGGCGGAAGGCCCGGCAAATCTTCAGGAAATACCTCAGGAAAATCATGCACTACAGGAACATCCTTGAGTCGCTTCTCTTCCGACTCCTTCTTAGCTACATGAGCTACGAATGCATGATATCCTTTCTCGATGTATTTCATGGTCTTAATACTTGATATGATGTTCAGGCAAGTTCCACTCCTATCGCCTCGAACAATCAAAATCTCACCATTGAAAGGGATATGAACAACTCGTTCTCCACAAACAATGCTCGCTTGGTGTTTGGATAACCAATCCATTCCAATCACAACGTCAAAACTCCCAAGCTCTATCGGCATCAAATCGATACTAAACGGTTGGTCTAAAAGCGTAAGGGTAC